>WUQG02021814.1:0-11393 GCA_011317285.2 Androctonus mauritanicus | reverse complement strand
CCTTTTGAAATAGAAATATTAAAAATTTCTGTCCTCTTTTATTACCTCTAATGATTCTAACAATAAGCCATTTTTAAAATTATTACATAGTTTCACAACTCCTGCACCATCCCATTTGATTAGCATGTTATGTACTGTACATAGCATCTTTCTACTATCGCTGTCTTTAGATTACTGCTTTTAATGTCGGCTTTATATTATTATACTCTCTCAAATTCCTTGTTGTTAGCCCTGTATACTCTTTCTGTTGGTTAAGATCTTGATTGTATAAAGGCAAAACACATACTCCCACTCTTTGATCTGGGGAATAGAGGTCTCCTGTCATTTCATAAGCATTAGAAGATGGTAATATTTCTTCTATAAGTTAGTTTTAGCTCTTGATTTCTTGCTAACTTATTTATGGCAGGTATACCACTAATTGTTGACAATGCTTGCAAAAATTTAGATGTCTATTTGTTTTGATGGTGGCCTTGTTGTTGGGATGCACAGGATTGATCTACTTGCTTGTTTCACTGAAAATGTTACAATAAAAATTAAATTATTGTTTTCAACTGCTGTTAAGTGCTATGTTTAGAAGAATTATGCATACTCTCTTTTCAGCAGTTAGTTAAAATAGTAGTTAAGTTTCATTATCTTTAGATGAAAACATTGTATATGAAAATAACAAAACTCGGTCTAATTATTTTTTATTTTTGCTTCCTTTATGATGCAGTATATTCAAGCTATCAGCTGGAGAGTTGAATGGTAAAGCACTAGCTTACCATCTTCCAATGTTTTTGAAAAAGGTCAGGCCCAGTTTGTTGAATCTCATGCTTCACTTGACAGCCAACCTCATAACAAATGTGGACAGCCCATGATGAGAGACGTTTCACTACTTAGCAATCTCTGGTTGAAAAGCTACATAAAACTAAGACAATATTTTCAAATCTAAATTTATTTTTTGCTAAGATTAAGTTCTTATACATGTGCATTATTTTTATTTATATATTTATAAAAGCATATTACCTGTAAATTTAGTTTAAGATAAAAAAAAATACAGAAATGGATGTATTCTGCTTTGTGAAAGTGGATTAAGAAATAATCAAAGCATGACAATGTGGATAAAATCTATTTTAATTCCTGGGAACCCCATTGAAGCTTGGGACCCTAGAACAATACCTAGTTGGCCTTGAATTTTCAATTTCCTTTGGAATTACCATCTGAATGATGGTGATTCCAAAGGAAATTGAAAATATTAATTTATGAAGTTTTTGAGCCATTTTATTAATTAATTTATTTGCAGGTGTAACTGATTTTAATAAAAATGACTGGCTAAAAGACTGACTGCTTATACTGACTCTTTAGTATAAAGATAAAACTTTACACTAAGGAGTTGTGTTAAAAGAAAATTTTTCCTTCTTGTTTAATTAGTAATCATCATTTAATGTCAACAAAATATGCTTTTACTGATATTAATTAAATTAATTAATTTAATTATATTAATTAAGCAACTAATAATAATAGAATATTTATATTATAAACATTTTTGATTTCAAAATTATTTATATTTTTATTTGATTCAAAAATAAATTTTGATTGCACACTTTAATATGATTTTAATTATATAATTAATCAAAATAACATTATATATAATAAAATATATTAAATATTATTGTTAAATTAAATTTTCAATAAAAATGAATAGTATAACAATTTTTATTTCCTGTAGAAATAAATCTAATGAAAATATGATTTGATAAATAATCAAAAAGAACATTGATTATCTCTGATCAGAGAGAATTACCACATTGACATTATTTTTTGTTGAGTTCATCAGATTTAATACAGTAAAAACTTTTTAATGGAAGCTTTCACAAGATACTTCAAATGAATTTTAATAAAATTCTTTTCATGATGATATAATCACTTACAATAAGTTTTAAGCACAAAAAATTTTTTAATTTATTAAATACCGTATTAAAAGTAAGCATTAATAAAATTTTAATGCAAAAAAGTTAAAACTGAAAAAAATTTGACTAATATGATTTAATAGTAATAATAATAATAATAATTACCGAACTCCTTTCAATGGGTTTAGTTTTGAACTGCATTCGAATTCCTGAAATAATTCTGAAATATAAATAGATTTAGTTTTAACTCAAATTTATAAAAAAATAATTTTTCAATTTTTCTTTATTAATTTTTATATGTACGTTTTGAAAGAAATTTGAATGATATGCTAAAAGTAAAAAATTTTCAAGATTTGTATACTGTATAATACATAACAGTAATTTAAAATTTAACTTTTCATCTAAATTTATGTATGCAAATAATAATATGTTTTGATTCAAACAGAGTGAATTTTTAATCAAATTTATTATCATTATTGTTCATTACTGTATTATTGTTTTTATTTAAAAATATAAAATTCATTAGTTCATCAATTTATAAACAATTAAAACATGTAAATAAAAATTATTTTCTCACAATAATTTATCAGATAAAAAATTTTATCAACTTATAAAGGAAATAAATCTAACATATATACTGAAAATAATAATAAAATTTTCATTCATATCTTATATTTAATTACCGGTATCTATAAATTAAGTTTTTTCTATTAAAATAACTTTCAACAGTATCTTACATTACAATGATTTAAAAAAGTGATAATTAATTACCGGTAATTTTTTTTTGCATTTTTATAATTCATAAATATTAAATTTTATTTCAAATTATAGTAATGCTATAATCAAAAATGCTCAGAGTGTTTTTCATTATAGAAAATTCATTTAGTTTCTAAAAAGAGAAATTATCATCTACTTCAATATAAGTCAATAAAAGTTTACAAGTTCATCAACAGAAAAAAACTATTCACACAAGAAACAGTTAAAAAGAAATACATTTATTTGGCCATCATGGCAAAAGTGCTTTGGAGTTTGATGGCTTTTTGACACATCACTTTATAAATGGATATTACTACTATTTAATACACTAGCACTATCAGCAGTTGACACAAACTTTATTGAAATGCTAATGTTTTCGATATCTTTATCTGTCATCATCAGGCTAACTGTACCAAGTTGTCTTACAACAGAAAATTACATCCCATGGATGTAATTTTCTGTTGTAAGACAACTGCTGTTGTTAGCATTTCAATAAAGTTTGTGTCAACTGCTGATAGTGCTAGTGTAGTAAATAGTAGTAATAACTAAAAACGGAACAAAGCAGTTTGAAATACCTATGGAGTTTATAAGTGGAATTTAGAATGCATAATGAAGTTGTTCCATGTTCCAAATTCTAAAAAATCTACAATTTAAATTCAAATTCAAAATTACAAGAAATTATTTTTTAACAAATGGTGAATTAATAATTTGAATTTGAATTATAGTCTCTCTAAAATTTAGAATGCACATGAAGTACGACATTCTAATTTAGAATAAAAACTGAAGCTTGATGACTAATAGTCCTTCTTTTTAATTGTGTTTCTTGTGAGAATAAATATCATTGTTTTCTTCTTCTGATGAATTTTTTGTGAACTTTTATTTCCTTTAGTTCCTTCACAAAATTTAAAACAAAAGTTACATCTCTTAATACTTATTCTAAAATTATTTAGAAAATTAGGAATTAAAAACAATACATCAGGAAGCTTAAAGACTGGAAATGAAAAATACAGTTTGCTATTTTTGATAAGATTAACATACTGAATTGATAATTTATATTTTAATAATGAAAATATATTAAAAGCATATATTAAATTCAGTTTATTGTTAAGTTTAAATGTAAGTTTTCTTTGAATATAGATAAATGGTAAACTAACATCAGTTACTAACACTCTTCAGCACTCTTCTGATGTTAGTATACTAAACAGGGTGTAGCAGTTCGAAAGAAAGTTTTTTCTTTTATTTGTTTTGATAAATGGTAAGTTTAATAATTAAAAAATTATTTTGCAAGCAAGCCTGTGCTGTCCATATGGGCAAGAGAAGGGTGCACACAATGGTACCAATGGCTTAATGATACCATGAAGTTTTAAAGTTTTAAAAATTTTGAAATAACTAATATAAAATTTACATTTATATGAAGGGCTCATAAGGCTTGGTGCAGTACTATTTGAAAATGTTAAAAACATTTAACATTGCAAAATTCTAATCTTATAAACATAAATACAAACAAAAATATTCTGGTATTCCAATTATTATTACTTCTTTTAAATTTATAGCTTTATAAATGACATATAAAGCTATAAATTTAAAAGAAAATTAAAATATAAATTATTAATTTTTACACTGGTATGTTATTAAATAAAATAACTTATTAATATATAACTCAGATTTCAATTATATTCTATGTGAAAGCTTCTATGATGATGTACATTGCCTATTAACATATAAAATAATAAAATATATGATAGAAAATACAAATAAAAAAATTATAATCTCATCATTAACCTAACGTCACTTTTAATATAAGTAATTTTTGGGGCAAACAGTATATAGATCTCATTTTTCAAAAAAGTTATTAAATTTTGAGATATCAATAACATTTCTGATAAATTATTTTTGCTATTTATTTTCCTATAAAATAATTTTATATTTTTAATTAATTTAGAACAAAATAATGTAAGATGAGCAAGTCTCATAGCATTTTCTTAGTATTTACACTGCATGTCTTATTGGTTGGAAAATCTCAAGCAGGATTTTACTTCATATTATTAGCTTTTATTACTTCATATTATCATCAAAACATTTTTTATCTAAAATAATTTAAGTAGTAATATAAGATTGTGACTGATGAAGCAAAGTCTTGCAACTGATTGATAGAGAATTTGTTTTAGAATAGAAAAAAAAAAAAAAAAAATAGTATTTTGCATTTTTAAGGGATACATTTCAAGTGCAATACATGTTTTTTATAAGTGCTATTTTGGTGCCAGGTGTGCATTAAGTTTTAAATTAATACTTAATCATCAAATTTATTAATTTATTTTACATACAGTATACCAACTACAGAAATTTAGTCACTTCAAATGACATGAATGATATGGATAATATGACATTGAAAGAAATAGATGAATTCTGCTTTCAATGCACAGAAGAACTTAACTTTATATTTCAATAATAAATATGGGTATTTCCTGCTTTTATGAGCTAACCTATTCCTACAGAAACTCATTAAGTACGAACTCATAAACCAAGAATCAATTTCTCATAGACAATGTTAAAAACCAGGAGTTCCGTTCTCAGAAATGCAATCTGACACAATAAAATTAAATAAAGGTCAACAAAATCAATAGTATATGATTAAACAATGATCTATTTATCTAAATAAATGAAAATATAGCCTTTAAAATCAAAATAATTATAATAATTAAGAAATCATTTATGTTATATTAATGCTAAAGAATTTTTATTCTTCATTATTATTGATAGATAAATAAATGAGCTTTAATATAGATGAACTATTGCCTTAGGTAAATTCTGGAATAGAGATTATTTTTATAATATAATGACAAAACCAGAATATACTACTACTGTTTCTCAGCCACCATTTTGAATTTTCCAATTTTGAAGCAGATACAACAGAGTTTTTGTTACAAAATCAATTGTACTCTATTGTATAATTATGTATGTGGGTTTAAATGCCTTTTTATGAATATTTAAAATTTATTTATTTCAATTAATGTTTGTATTTTTGAGTTTCTTTATGCTTCACATTTGAAAAACAACTCGTAAATCTAAAAACTTGTAAATCGAGAACTATCTGTACATATCATCCCTGAAATATAAAGTTTGTTTAATAAACTTACAAGTATTTATGAATAATATTTTCAGTCTTTCACCAAATCTTTATTAAACTCTAAGTAATGGTATTATTTTCTGTAAAATTACTTAAACAGCCTAATAAAGCACTGCAAAATCTATTTTTAATAAAAGTTCTCTTTGGTAATAATTATACTCTATAGTATTTAAATTTTCTTAGAAACTTTAAGAAATGATTAAACTTTTTTTTATTAAAAGCTATAAAAATTTTATTAATAAGTTATAAATTTCCATAAAATTTCAAAACGATTTTTAAAATTAAGCTTTATCAAGGTAATTAATAAGAGAACTCTATTGCAAAAGCAAGTATCAATAGTAAATTAGGAGATAACTCACATTTTCAGCTGTAAAAAAGTATTCAAGAGTCAGTTTAAAAATACATTAGTTTTTACTGTGAAACTGATTAATGATAATTGTACAGTTAAAAATATTATCACAAGAAATTTATTATTTTCCTGCATTGACATTTGTTATCTTTGTTTGCTTTAACACTCTTTTCCAAGATTAAGAAAAAATTCCAATACTGTACAATAAATAATATAGTATATAGAATTTTAAAGTGTATATATATTTTTAACTATTAATATTTAAAATTTAGTAAAAATAATAAAATTTTAGTAGAATATTTATTAAAATGAATGGTGTCATCACATTCATTATTTGCAATTCATTCTTGTCTGTAATGCTATCAATGTAAATGTTTTAACTTTCTCAATTTTTTAGAGCTGATACAACTTTTCTCAATTTATTGTTGCATACTGAATCAAAACATTTGAATTTTAGTTTGTATGAATCATTCTTCTAATTCTAAAATTTTTTTGCAATTTATCATTATATTTTGGACAAGTAATAATATATCTATTATTATGTCTTAAATATTACAAGTTCATTTACTATAAATTGAATAAGCAATCTGTAATTCAGATTTTCTTTAAATAAATTTATACTTTGTATTCTCAAAATGAATTTTCAGCTATATACATAATTTACTTCTGATAAATATTTATTATATTTTAAAGTTTTTATCATGCACATCAGAAGGTATTGTTTTTGTTTACTTTTACTATAACTATTTAGAAGACCAAGTATATAGTTTGGCTTTCTCAATTTAAATTTTTTTATTTACAGTACTTAATTTTGTTCAAATTTATAGAGCCTAAGCAAATTTCCTCATTTTATTGTTGCATAACTATAGTAAAAGTGAATAAAAAAAATTCTTAGTCTTTTTATCAATTTAAAATTCATTTTGTTAAATTCTGAAGAAATTAAAAATTTTCAAATTTTTTCTTAAATAAAGAAGCTAAATTCTTGGATATATCTATTTACTAAATATTAAAGTAGATAGCAAGGCTGGCTCAACAAACTATTGAGCAGATTGCCCACTCAGGGTGCAGATATTTAAAGAATGTCAAAGGGTGCATTTTGCATTTTATTATTATTTTTTACATATAAATGGTTTTGTTGGTGAGTGGACTAAACAGCAGCCCAGTCCACTCATTATTAAAACTGTTTATATGTAAAAAATTTTACCAATCTGCTCATCATCAAAACTGATAATTTGAGGAGTGCAACAAATATTTTTGCTCAGGGCACTAAAAACTCTCGAACCAGTACTGGTAAACATAATAAAAAGAATAGATATCTTCCAGTCATTTTAATCACAAACTATACTAGATAATTTTTAAAATAGACAGCAGTTAAAATCTATTAATTGTGATAACTCACTGAAACAGTTTTCTCTTCTTCTTTTTTTTTTCATAATTTGAGAGTGCACGTTTCTTTTTGTTTTTTAAATTTCATTAGATTTTCTATGCAAATTTTAACTCCTTAAATACAAATATAAAACAGCTTACAATGACCATTGTAAAAATAAAAATAAAATAAATATAAAACTTGGTTTAAATCCTTAAATTCTGAAACAATTACAGTACAAATGATTTTATTTTAAAATTTTATGTATTTAAAAACTTATTTACATTTTCAGAATTTTAAATTTAATTTTCAATATTTTTTCTATGGATATTTGAAATTTTTCTAAAATATATTTAAGTAACAACCAATGATAGCTGTTAATGCTAGAAAATATTCCTAAAATTTTGTATTGATTTTAGTGTTAAATAATTTAGGATTTTAAAAAATTTTTGTCTTATTAATTTCAATTAAACTCTATTTTGCATATAAATATATCTGAAAATAGCCTTATAAATAATTTTTACCAACTATTATATTTACAAATATAAAAAATATCATTCAAATATTTCCATTACATAATATAAGATTTCTTATAACAAGATTATTGGTACTTTTTGGATTAAAATTTAAGATTGCGTTTTATTTGATAATATAATGGTTTGTACAATATCACATACGGTGATTTGGAGGTAGGTTCTAATCTGAATACAAGATTTCCATTGCTTATTTGAATTAAAATATACAGATATATGTGGAAAAATATGCTATAATTATGTGCAAATATATCCCATATAAGCTATACTATTTTACAATAATTTTTTATTGTTCAATATTTTGCAAAATTCCCTTTAACAACAAATTAATAATGTTTTGATGAAATTTTAAAACATATTCAAGCAATATTATATCAAATATATTTCTAAAAATGGTATAAAAGTGCAAAATTATCAAATCTAACCTATTATATTTTCATAACTTCACTTATATAAATCCATCTTGACGACGTTGTTTGACGCCTGCATTGCAACTTCCTATCAACACTGAACGACCTTGTAACAAAAACAAATTACACACACATCACAAAACAACAACAACAACAATAGTAATTAATAACAGTTTCTTTTACTTACCTGCTACGAATAAGACAAAAATTATGTGTGATGTCCACTTCATTTTCATATCATTTTCCATTAATACGCAACTGACAGTTTTCTACATAACTATCCTTTCCTATCTAACATTCTAGCCACAATCAATATAGCGACATCTGGAATGTAAAAAATTGGTAAATTAAAAAATTTTTTGTTTATAAATAAAATTTAAATTGCATTTATTGGTAATATATTTTAATAAAAATAAAAGATAAAAGCTTTCTAAATAGAAATAGCTATTTGTAATCTTTATTTGTTCATAATATGGTGTAAAAATTTTTAATCATTGTTATATTACCTTCTGAATAGAACGATCGTCGGAAGACAAATGCGTGGAAAAGTAGTTGTTTTCAATTTGACAAAAAAATAGATTTCATACTTCAGATTTTTTTAGCGAATTTAAATTTTGTCCAGAATCAGTTTCAGCTTTCCAGGCAAAAAAAAAAAAAAACAATATTCTCCCTAGTAACAAAAATGTATTTTTTTTATAATTTCTTTTGTGCGTTTTCATATTCTTCACATTTAACGAGTTCCTCATTCTAACTCGCCTATACTATTACTCGCTCTTCATTTTCTATCCGATATTCTTACAAATAAGGCAACTCGTGATGGATCTGTGATAGCTCCAGCACTTAATTAATAACAAATGATTGACAAGAGCAGTAAAACAGAATAATAAGATTAGAAAAATTTGCTTGATTTCATCCAGTGACAATACGTTATGTGGTAAATCAAATTATAACTGAATAAAACGAATGACAATGCCTTCGTGATGCATTTTTTACCATAGGATATCACGCGTTCTACATAAAATTATAGAAAATGGATTTTAATGCTCTATTTCATAAATACATATATACACAATATATTATACGAAATATGTTGCATATATATATATATATAATGGAGAGACATATAGTCTATATATTATTCAATGTTTCTATTCAATATTTATATTCTATTTGTCTCTCCATTATATATATATATATATATATATATATATGCAATATATAGATCTATATCACATAATATATTGTGGGTGTACACACATACACACACAAAATATATGTATGTTCTCGGGAATTTTTTCTCGTTTTCCCATTCCCGAATCCCGAGAAAAAGTTGGTCGAGAAATCGGGAAAATTGGTTCCTAGAACCCAGTAATATCCACAATGGGAAATAAACATACTACTCACAATATATTTTTTAGACATTTTTCCTGTTTATCGCTATCTAAAGTTACAATGTGTTACGATATTACACGTCACTATAAATGCAAGCGCGACTTCAGAATCAAATAACACATGACTAGCTAATTTTAGTTCTTGTAAATCGAGCACATTTGATGATGGAGAACAGAAAACAGTTTTTATTTACATATAAAAATATTTATTTTCACATCCCAGGATTTGACTACAAAGTCATCTTCAGGTGAACTAACTAAGAAAATCTAATGGTAGCTTACCTTAATATGCCATTGTAGTCAATCCTGGGATGTGAAAATAAATATTTCTCTGTGTAAACACACACTATTTCTGTTCTCCACAATGAATCGTTTTCACAAAGTAACGGCGATACTTCCAATCATATTCGATCAGTTTATTTGAGGCTGAAGATTGTAATCTATTCATAAAAACTCACTATATACTATAAGGTTTGATTAAATAAAGTTTGCATTAATTACATTGATTATATTTTGAGAAAACCTGAAACATAACAGAAACCTAGCCAAGTTGATACCGTAGTGATCTCTGTTTAGCATTCAGGGCAAGAGATGGACTAGTCATGAAATTCCGTTCGACTTCTATTTAGGAATTTTTGTTCATTAATTTTTTGCGTCGACCTTTTACACATAAGAGTGTCTCGAAATCTATGAAAGACTGCGCCGGGGCCACCAACTCCAGTTGTCCACTTTCTCTACGGCTTTTCTGTTTATTATTTACTGTTATAGACATTATTACAAACGATCAACGAAAATTAAATAAAAAATTATTTCGGGAATATTCGGGAAATACGATTTCCCGTTCTCAATTCCTGGAGTTCCAAATTGTCGAGAATTTGGAAACTCTATATGTTTATTTAATATTTGCACCAGTAAAACTCAGTGAAAAATGTAAAATTTCAGATAATGTAGAAAAGCAATAAATACATACCGTGTACCAAGCGCAAAACAAAAAACTTGGGAATGGAAATTTTTAGAAGAAAGGAAATATTACCATATATCTAGGACAGATAGTGGAAGCAGTCAGATTGTGTGAAATTTGATTGCTTCCACACTACTGAGATTCCGATCTCGTCCTAACTTCAGAGTTTAAAACGCAAATTCTACTCGAGATATGGCGGACCTTACGGAATCATCGAATACACGAGTCCGGTAAATCTCATATCGAGGACATTAAAACCAAAAAACGCATTCTAATTCATGCCAATCGTTTAAAACCCCTACCTTCCGGATGGAATGCGAATCTCAGGATCAGTGGCGCCGAGACGGGGGGGAAGAGGAGACAAATTCCCCGGGCCCGTAGAAAATTGAGGGGCCCGGGCCGCTTCCTAACAATAAGAACTTTTTTAAATTTTTTTCTAAATTAACTGCACATTATAAGATATATAGAATTAAAATTGTAGCCTATTATAAAAATCTAAGGTAAAAAAAATCTTTTTATTCTAAACAGTTAAAATAAAAATTAAAATGATAATTAGACATAAGCATTTCATTTAAACAGAGAAGAAACTGACAGGCCGACAGGGCCCACAA
>WUQG02021803.1:0-11393 GCA_011317285.2 Androctonus mauritanicus | reverse complement strand
CGATGCTGCTTTTCATCGTTTATTCTTCTGTTTACGGCGGTAGAGGTCATTCTTTGTAATCTAGCAGCCCTTTCACCCACAGATTCTTCCGATGTGTTTTCAATGTGGCCGAGCCAGGGCCGCCGAGAGGGGGTGATATCCGTGACTTTTGTCACGGGCCGGCATCGAAAGGGGCCCGACCGTCGAGCTCTGACATATCACTTAACGTGTTCGATAATCATAAAGGGAGAAACTGGATGACGCAATAAAAATTATTTTAATTATGTGTATTTTGCATTGTATAAAATATATTAAATTTTGTATTTGTTGTACACTTTTTTTAATAAATATTTAATATTTTATATGATCTTTTTATTAAACCAAAGTGATGTACTTTTTTTAAGCGGGGCACGGACTAGAGGCTTGTCACGGGCCCGAAAATTTCTCTCGGCGGCCCTGGGCCGAGCGCATCGCTTTTAATTTAGCATTCCTTTCCCCATTCCATCTTACTTGATTTTTATCTAAACTTTCAAAAGATCTTTCAAAACATTTTCTAATAGATCATTTTCCTATTTTTTGTTTTCCTATAAAGATGAGAGCATTACCCGATTATGTGCAAAATTTCAACATCATAACTCATTTGGAAGTACGATTTCATAACCGGAGATACGCACATACGTATCATACATTCAGCTTTATATATATATATATATATATAGATGATTTATTTTATAAGGATCTGCTTCAAATATACTGGATAACAAAAAGTAATTTATAGTTCCTTTTCTCCAAATCATAAAGAAAAATACAACACGTTTGAGGAAATTTAGACTAGAAATTTATAATTCCAAGGAAAACTTAGTCCTTTATGAAAATATAATTTATAATTTTTTATAGAATTTTAAGAAAAGACGGAAGTATTCTTAAACTTAATTAAATCATTTGGATAAAGGAAGAAATTTTAATTTGGCTGCACAAAACATTGAACAAGTTGAAAGCGCATACATGAAGCAACTCACAGGACCAATTTCCTTTATAAAATAAAAAGAAGCAATGATAATCAATGGTTAATATGTAAGATGGAAGAAACTGTACATCATGTTATAATGGATGGTAAAAGTGCAAAGTATCCATGGATGTAGATTAGAAATGATGAAAATATTTTAAATCACAATAATCTTAATAATAAGAGAACTTAATAATAAGAGAACTTAATAATAAGAGAACCTAAGTAACAGATCACTGATTCTATAAGAACCAGATACAGATACAGACAGGAAGAGGAAAAACCAGTTTCACTCTGGGGTTTAAAACTGGTGGGTTAGTATTAAGGAAAGTTGGCGGGTTGAGGTCAGAGTGGTTAGTAAGAATGGGGGGGTAAGGGGTTGAAGAAAAGATGGGATCAAGTGACACGCACCGGGTCCCCACAGCGGCAGTCCGCTGCCAAAGTAGGCCCGGGACCCACATCCTGGGAGTCCGGGACAGGGAACTTTATTTTAAATAAAAAACTTACCAGGTAGGAAATATATACATAGAATGGTAGAGATTACAGAAGGCACTATGCAAAGAGGAGGGGAAGTTGGGTGAACAACGCGACAGTAGTGAGGTTCACCAAAGCGACAACAATGTCCAGAGCATG
Organism: Androctonus mauritanicus; assembly: GCA_011317285.2. NCBI lineage: Eukaryota > Metazoa > Arthropoda > Arachnida > Scorpiones > Buthidae > Androctonus > Androctonus mauritanicus. The sequence goes on along the minus strand of WUQG02021803.1, from coordinate 9,775 downwards.
AAAGGCAGAGTGGCTGGATGGACGGCTGAAGAACAGCAGTAAAAATTGCTGGATGGACGGCTGGAAGTCGGTTGGATGGATTGCTGCTGGAAGTTCGGCTGGATGGACAGCTGCTGGAAGTCCGGCTGGATGGACGTCTGGAAGTTCGGCTGGATGAACGTCTGAAGTTCGGTTGGATGGACGGCTAGAAGTATGGCCGGTGGACGGCAGGACGACTGGAAGTTCGGCTAGATGGAAGGCTGGAAGTTCGGCCGAAAGGACGGCTGGAAGGACTGTCGAAGATGGATCGAGGGATCGACGGCGGGAAGATGAACAGATGGATGAACCAATGGACGGGCGGTCGGACGAGTGGATGGGCTGTAGGGCGGACGGACGAACGTGCGGCGGGCAGAAGACTGGTGAATGAAGAGGATGAGCAACACAGGCCACCTAGGAGGAAGGCAGTAGCGCACCAGTGGAGGAGATGAAACTGAGGAAATGGTTGTAAATGTTCGGCGAACTAACCAGGATGGAAGGACAACAAGGCCAGGGCAAGTTATCCAGCGCCAAGAAGTGGATGATTTCCAGTCTCTGTTGGTCGTAGAAGCGGCAGTTAAAAACAAAGTGAGTAGAGTCCTGGGTTGAAAGATCATCACAGGGGCAAATTTGAGAAGAGTTAGGTTTCAGGGCAAAACGGTGGATGTAGGCCATAAAATTGCCATGACCAGTGATAACTTGAGTAAGCAAGAAGGACGGTGTGAAGTGATATGTGCGAAGTCTCAGGGAGATATCAGGGAAATACGTGTAAGTATTCCGGCCGGTAGAGCTGGTATTCCAGAGTTGTTGCCAGTAAGAGACAGTTCTGTCTTTAGTTAATTTCTTAACATAAGTCCAAGGTGTAAGTTGGAACGAAGGAGGGAGGTCAGAGTCGGCCGCCTTCTTAGCTAAGGTGTCAGCCATCTCATTACCAGTAGTCCCAGCATGGGCCTTTACCCAATGAAAGTAGATGGAGAACTTTTGTTTCTTGTAAAGATGACTGAGAGTTTTATGGATGAGATAGACTAAGTAATTTTTGGTGCATGGATTAGAAATGTTGTGGAGAGCTGTAGTGCTATCAGTGAGGATCCTGACGACCTTGATGTTACTGCGTTTAATTTGTAGTAGATGTTGGAGAGCTTTGAGAATGGCAAAAATTTCGGCTTGATTGTTTGAGCTAGTTGAGCCCAGCTTAAAGGAATTACTATACTTAAACTTGTTGTTACAGTCAAAGGAGACCAAAGCCGCGCCGGTGTTAGAGCCATTCTTAGACCCGTCCGTGAAAATGTAATAGTCAGCCGGTGGGACTTCGGAGTCAGTGAAGAAGCAGGCCGGAGAAAAAAGATTAGCTGGGTGCAGAAAATGCTCTTTGTTGATAGCATTGTCAAATTGAAGTGTCTTGAGTTTGTTAATGTCATCCTCCTGAAGGAGGGTATGCACAATCTTGTTCATTGGTGAAAAGTCATCATTAGTGTGATTAGGATGGAGATAATTAGTATTTTGGAGTATCCAGTTGGTACCCAGTTGGAGTGCTTTAATGTGGATGGGTGTGACCCCAGAGAGAACACACAGAGAGTCGGTAGAAGCAGTTCTGTAGGCACGGCAAACCCTGAGGAGGAGGAGTCTTTGAATCTTTTGAAGTTTTTGTTTGATATTATTGGTTTCCGCCTTGTGGGCCCATATGGGGGCCGCATAGAGCAAAATGGGCTCGACAGCGCAAAGGTAGATAGTTTTCACTATGTGGAAGTTAAGACCCCAGGTGTTCCTGGAAATGGAACAGATGGCATTGGCAGTACGGAGAGCTTTACTATAGACTTCATGAATATGATCAGTCCAGGTGAGGTTGCGATTAATGGTTAGACCCAGATACTTAAGATGGTTTTGGTTTTTAATAGGGTTGTTGTTAATCTTTACAGGAATATTCTTCTTAAGGATCCTGCCCTTGGAAAGCATGATACAAGTGGTTTTTGTAAAATTAATTTGAAGTTTGTAGTTGTTGAGCCAGTTGTTGAGGTTATTCAGGATATTGTTGGTATGGAGTCCAGCCAGGTCTCTATTTTTTGCAGAGACTAACAAAAGGATGTCATCAGCATACCCTTGGAGTCTGTAAGAATAGGCAGGGAAGTCATTGTTGATGTTGAAGACTTCGTTAAAGAGGATATTCCAGAGACTAGGTCCAGACCTAGAGCCCTGAGGGCAACCCTTGGTTATATTCTTCGTTATCTGGTGATTAGGTAGAAAAACGCCAGCAATACGGTTATTAAAGTAAGACTGGGTCAAGAGGTATAAGTTCCTGGGGCAATTGTACAATTTAAGATGATGAAGGACGGCGGGCCACCACATGTTATCGAAAGCTCCTTTGATGTCCACAGAGGTTAGAAGAGCGTGATTGTTGTCATCCCAAGCCTTATACACAAAGTTAAGAGCATCGTAAAGAGCGTGGTTGGTAGAGCTACCAGGGATAAAACCATATTGGTTGGGATGAAGAATCTTGTTTTTAAAAAGATGATGGTTGATCCTATTGATTAGGAGATAGTCAAAGACTTTCCCAATAACAGGAAGAAGGCTGATTGGTCGGAAATCGGATGAGTGGCTTTGTGTATAGTTTTTGGGAATGAATTTAACAGAAGCTATTTTCCAGTGATCAGGAAACACACCAGTCAAGAGACAGTGATTAAAGGTAATTAAGAAGGCTATGGGAACCGAATTGAAGGCAGCTTTCGTCATTTCCGAGGTGATCCCATCAATTCCAGGAGCCTTTTTGTTCTTAAGAGAAGAAATAGCATTTCTTACCTCTTGGAAAGTAAAGGGAATGTCATTATCACTGTCAGGCGGAGTAGCAGTAGAAGAGCGAATGGAGACCTGGGACGAGATGTCAGAGTCCTGGTTGTCATCAGGAAAATGGTGATTTAAAAGATATTCAATGGTGTCACAAAGATTAGCGGTGGAGGTCCCATCATCCTTACGAATGGAGAAGGGAAGATTACATTTCTTTTTCTTGTTGTTAACAATGTAATAGGGCTCAACCCAAGGAGAGTTCTTAATGGTGGTCGTGCAGTATTCTCTCCAGGCTTGGTTCCTAGTTTTATTTATAGCAGTTTTGTACTCCTTCAGGTCATTCTTATAGATATCTTTTCGTCTGTCTTTGAGAACAGGATCAGAAGTTGTTTGGAATTTATTACGGGAGCGGCGAACTTTCCTCTTTAAATTGTCTAGATGATTGTTCCACCAGAGAGTTTTCTTGGTAGTCGGGAACTTCCGTTTGGAAGAGAGGATATAAGCAGTAGAGATACTATACTGGAGGTAGTTGACAAGGTCATTGGAGTTGGTAGAGTCATTAATGGGAAAATGTGGACAATAAAGCCAAAAGGACGAGAAAAAAGCACCAAACTGGTCCCAGTCAGTCTTATAATAAAAATGATTAGGGAACTTGTTAAGGTTGTTGGGAATGTCAATGTGAGTTTCAATGTACCGGTGATCACTCAGCGAGTCAGTAGCAAGAGTAATGCAGGAGTCAATATGGTTGAGGATGTTAGTGTTGGCCAGACAAACGTCGATCCAGCTATCACCCCTGGTGGAGTGATAAGTGGCCAAGGGGCTGGAGTTCAGAGAATGAAGTTGGAATTTAGACATAAGCTCAGTAAGCGCAAATCCCCGAGTGTCTTCAAGCTGACTAAACCAGATGGGGGATTTAGCGTTGTAGTCCCCAAAGAGGAGCCAAGGAGTACTGTTGTGCTGAGAGAGCAGAGGATCCAGAATGTGGAGAAGATTGTCAAAGGAATCCTCCGGCGAGCAATAAACCGAGGAGAGGAAAAACGTGAGATTAGAGGTGGTGATGGCAATGGTAGTAAGGTATTTGTTGGTCATATCCAGAACAAGGTTCGTTTGAATGGAAGTGTTTCTCACAAGAATCCCAGTTTTAGTAGGGAAGTTATCAAGGCAGGGATGGTAGCAGCACCAACCACCAAATCTGACAATCTTGTTGTCGATAATGTAGGGCTCTTGTACCGTGACAATGTCAGTATCGAGTTCTTCGCAAGTCTTAGTAAGAAGCGAGGAAGCAGCTTTGGACCTTTGAAGATTGATGTTAAGAATCCGAATCTGGGTGGTGGAAGAAGTATTAAGAGAAGACTGAGTAGTATGTCTGGGATTGTGCTTAATATCCATAATTGGTAGCCTGAGCGGTTTGTTTTTTGATGCGTAATGTTATAGGACAGTTTCTGTCGTAAGCATTGTGGTTGATTTGTCTTTGACTTTCTTCAGGAAGTTCCTTGTTGGATTTTTTACAGTTGATACATGTCGGTTCTTTATCTTTATTCTGGCAATCCTCATACTTGTGGTTTTTAGTGCAGTGACTGCACTTTTGAGAGCTGTCACAATCCCTGGCAAGATGACCGAAGCCACAACATTTATAACACCTGGTCAATGGGATGTAGTCATCGACGAGGCAGCTGGCCCAACTGAGGGAAAGACGTTTACAAAAGAGGAGTTTATTCCTGAGTGTTGGTGTTACAGAGAACACTATATGTCGTCGGCCATGAGTAGTTTTAGAGTTCTTTATCGTTTTAATAGGTTTACATTCTGCAAGGAACTGATCTTTTTCGATGTATTTGATTTCAGTGTTTTGTGAGTAGATAGCTGACAGTGTTTCGTCGTCATTGAGAGAATCTGGAACATTTAAAACTATCACTTTGGGATTCCGTTTAGTAGTGACCTTTGTTATAACTTTGTCAGCAATTGGAGTGCTCCGTTCGATTGCCGTTTTTAATTTTTCTGAATCATTCTGGGATCCAACCCTGATACAAACACCATTGTTATTCACACGTTTGAATCCTTGAACGTGAATTTTTAGTTTAAGAGGTTCTAGGTTCTGTTTTATTTCTTTTTCGATAGTGTCAGGATCTATTGGTTCGTCCTCTGCTGAGGGTTTAGGATAAACCACGATGGCGTGTCCAAGGTTGGGGTTAGAGGCTTTAGCTTCCTTGATAGATTTATTAATGAGTTTGGTGGTGGCACTAGGACTAGGGTTATTAAGGAGGGCATCCCTATAGGTGGGAGCCGAGCCAAGTCTAAGGCGATTCCTAAGTTCGTGGGCAATGCCGTAGAACTGGTGGGCGGCAGAGAACAATTCAGTTGCAGCCTTCCGGATTTTTTTCCGAGAAGCCACCTTAAGGGTGTCATAAGCGTTTGCTGGGAGGAGTTCCATTATTATGTCCAAATTTGTGGACAAAGTTTCAAGAATCTCGTCTTCTTTGTCAAAATTAGAGTTAAGATCCGTAGAGGCCATTATAAATTTTTACTAGGAATGGGGATAAGTGGAGAAACTTTAGTAATAATTTTAGAAAATTTTAGGATGGTTAGAATCGCAAATTAAATATTTGTGAAAAAATAGTTCCAATTTTCTTCCACAGATGGCGCCACCGACGAACACGTGGAGGAACACGAGGAGGAACAAAGGTTTTTGTAACTCAAAAACTAAGTGTTCAATCAGCGTAAAAATGGTGGCGGAAGAAACTGGAGAGCATACCGAAGCAGTTAACGTGTCTCCCGAAGCGATCCAAGGCGTAGTTGAACAGCAGTAGGTCTCCGAAGTTGAAACTTTGAAGTTGTTATAACTCCGCCCAAAAAATCCGAATGACGAAAAAAAAGGTATCGCCGTAATCGGAATGATGAGTAGAAAACTAATCCGTCACCGGAAATAGTGGACAGTCAAGATTTCGAAGCAGGAAAACAGCCGGAATTGCCAAAGGGAAATTTGGCAATAACTCCTTAAAAAATCGTCACAGACGAAAAAGAAGCATACCATTGGAATCCTTGCGACGAGACGAGTCCGATGAAATATAACAATATGTTCCGCACACAGAAATAACCGTAAAAAAGAGTCGAAAACACGGAGCCGATGCAAACACAACCATAACAATTCGCCACTTCCGGCTGACTATTTATATTCATATAGCGATGATTTCTTAAAGATGTGTACTCGTCCATCGAAATAGAGAATCTTGAGCCGGTTATAATTTGTAAGGCCATTTCTTTAACAACATCTTCTTTTGCTAAATGGTATTGGCTTTCTACCATATTCATAACATGAGAAGGGTTTTTCGGTAAAATCATGCCTTTATCAGACAAAAGTTTTTCTTATATATTCAGATTTTGTGATGGCATTAATAGAAAACCCATCGACGGCTGCTAATTTGGAAACAATTTCTTCTATAGATTCCTTTTTTTTTTATAAATGATGTAATTTTACGTTGAACAATTCTAACTTCCAAATCTATGTCTTTATTTGGTCTTTTTTTACTTCAATTTCCACTTCCTTATGAAGATTTTTCTTTCTTTTTTCGACTGGTCATGATTCGTGACTCTCGTGAATAACGGCCGTAGATCGGTAAAAGAAGGCCCGGGAAATTCGGTTTATCATACCAGGATAACGGGATAACTTTTTATCCCGAGATTCCCGAGATAACGGGATCCCGTAATCCCGTTTGAGAAACGCTAGTAAGCTCCCAAAACAGATTTTAAAGTTTCAATTTTATTTTTCAAGACTATGTCTGTTTTATGCAGCTATACTATGATCCAGATTATCAACATGGAATAACTTAAGAACGGCAATTAAAAACAATTATTTTTATTTGAAATAAAATATGAAAATTTACATTATTTATTTTTTAGAACTTTAAAAAAATCTAAAAACTATTTTTTTCCTTTAAAAACCTTCTGTATATCATCATCTTTCTCAGTTTTTTTCCAGATTTTTCGTCATTAACCAACAAGAGTTTGGGATTGATGTTTCCTTTATCACCTAAATTTTTAAAAAATATTAAAATGGAAGTTCATTATAAATGGGTCATTAAGACAAAATTTGAATTTGAACATTTTTTTACATTGATTTATTTATTAAGATTTTTTTTATTAAAACACGTGATTTATTTAATCTAAAATAAATATATTATTCCAAAAATTTTGATCATTATTCTGAAAACTAATAGAGGACTACAATACGAATATGTCAGTTTTAAATATTAGATTTAAAATTTAAAAAATATTAATTTTATTGTATTCAGAATTATTGCATTATGATTAGAATTGATGATATTTAATTAAATAACTATTAATAACTGATTAATAAAGTAAATTTTTATACTTAAATGAAAATTTATTCCCCAACAAGTAAAACTAATTTTTAAAAGAAAATACGAATGATCCCTCAATAATTTCAAAATTACATTTATATTAATGAATATAAATCCGTATGAATAGTTTTTGTATGCTTACGAAATTTATATTTTCATCTACTAGAAGTCTGACGACTTCAAAACTCAAGGATGGATTCGTCGGATACAGCTGAAACGCTAATAATGTTCTTACTCTTGCGTCCATTTTTAATATGAAAAATTTACATAAATTTGTATGTCATGTGATTTTTACTAACAATAATTTTGAATAATAATTTTTCCGAAATTTGTTCCGAAATTTGTACCGAAATTACTAACAATAAGATATTGTAATCATTAATTCTACAGAAAATGGTTTAAAAAAATCTTAAGCAAAAATCGAAAATGCATTTCAGTGTAATGCCCAATATAATAATTCCATTTGACAAAATAATTCGATGGGCTAAATTATTATGTCTTGAGCACAAAGATCATACAAATGCCGAAAAAAACTTTCATTAAAATTTCTGGATGGTAGCAGATATACTATGGGCATTTGAAGAAAACTTTGTTGCATTTTAATCTAAGTTGGTAATTAAGGCATGATTCCTCCATAATAGCAACATTATAATTACTTTTCACACCATTCCATTAAAACATCATTATTTGTTGATATATTGATAAATGATTTTTCGAGTGTATCAATTTTAATTCCATTCATAAAATTATTTTATAGTTCAAACTTTTCTACGATACATATCTCCTTTAGTGAAAATAATTTTCTGAAATTTATTTTTGTATCTGATAGAAATGATTTATACAGTATAATAGTTTTAAAAGTGGAAAATATCTCATTATTTAAAATAATTTATCATTTCATATCTAGTATTGTATTCGAACTTTTTTGATTGAAATAAAGCTATCTAGGAACTGAAAATTTTTAGTGATTAATTTTGATAGCGATGAGATTTGCTGTTCTTGTTCATCTTTCTCCTGTTTTGAAAGATTATATACTGTAATTATATAAATCATCATACTTTAAAAGCTCATTCCCATAGATGTTAGTAGTTAAGCGCGAATAAATTTAGAGATGTTTGAATTTTTACGGTTGCATTTAGTATTTTCAATGGAAGATATATAATAGAAAAATTGGAAGTGGGATTTCTATGATAAATTTATTTTCAATATACAGAAGTATACACACCACAACAGAATTATTTTAGATTTCACAGGAATTATTGGCCTTCTTTAGCTGAACTTTTTTATTCATTAATTTGAAAAAAACTGAAATATATATTTTACAAGAGTAGACTGTTTTAAATATAAATACAAATAAAATAAATAAAAATATGAGACTTGTTTATATATAATAGTGTATGAAGTATTCTCATTATTTGTGAAAGAAACACTCCAAATGTCAAATTCTATTATTTTTCTGTGATGAGTTTTATATAAGTTTATTTATTAAATCTAAAGTTTATTTATAAAAAATTAATGAAAAATTGATTGTGGAAAAAGCCATTGAAAAAAATGGTAGCAGATATGTTACCATGGGGCCAAGAACATATGTTACAGTAAAAGAATTTGAAAATTTTTATACATGCTCATACCAAAACTATCTGAGCTACTCATTGTTTCCTTGTTTAACCTTGAACAAGTGCCGTTTCTCTTTACAGGATTTATATCCTGAATTGCAGCCAGGAACAACACAGTATGGCATTTTTCGTCAAAAAATAAATTTAGTTCTATAACAACCTACGTTACAAGTATGATCTGCATGGAAAATATATATATATATACCATCGCCTCTAGAGAGAAGATTTCCAACTAAAAAATCTTACAGCAATGGCTTCGAAGTTGAGTGACTATATACTATCTATACACCATGCTATGGGTAATGTTTTAAGTCATTGGTGTATTTTGTTACCGTTGTGGAAACTATTTATCTGTTGGGTTGAGTATGTTTTTTCTCCTTTTTAATTAAGTAAAATAATTATTTGGAATACCTTTTCTTGAATGAATTGATAAATCGTGTCTGTTTAATTTATTAATTTTGTTCGGTTCCATTTAAATTTATATTTGAAAATGTTGAGTGTTTGAAAATTTATTTAACTTTGCTTTTAGAAGTTATATATTTTTATTTTGTTAGTCATTCAATTCAGCATTAGAATCACGTTTTTAATGTATTAATTTTTTATAACGACATGAACTTAATACTGGAATGTTTAGCTGATCTCAGACCATGTATCCTCTGTCAGAATTGAAAAATCAAAACGGCAATTTTGAACGATATTATCAACGTTCTCGAACATTAGACATGCTTTTGAAATCATCAAATTATTACATACTGTGGCTCTTTGTTCGAAAGTGGAACGATACTAAATAACGCTTCTTCGTTTATAATACATATTTTTTTGGTCAACAGATGGCGCCACCTTCGATTCAGGGCGAACACTAAGCTGTAATTGTTCCCCTAAACTAGCCAAAACTCATGTAGTGATTGATTTTTGGATTAACTGCCAAATTAATAATTTTTAATTTATTTACGTTACGGTGCCACCATCTGTTGGATTAATAATTATTTAAATTTACGCTAAGGTGGCGCC
>WUQG02021792.1:0-11394 GCA_011317285.2 Androctonus mauritanicus | reverse complement strand
CCTTTTTGAATCGCCATGTATAATCATCAACTTTTTAAAAAAGAAATCAATTTATTATAAAACAAATATAAAATCAATCAATAAATGCACCAATTACAAAAATGATGGCAACTTGGAATCTAAATCTTCGGTCTTAGGACTGTTTCCTTGCTTATATCGCCATAAATTCTTCATATCGGGGTCGTAAAGCGTTACTCATCCTGTGTTTAAACCTCAATTTTGTCAAAATCGAGAATGTGACAGAATTAGGCAAGACACATATCTAATATTTCTTCTATCTCTGTCCAATGATATTTTGTTCGTTTAAAAATGAAGATGAGAAATAGTTAATTAATGAGTTGAACTCTTACCTTAGCCTATATTATTTCAAAGCAAAATTTTGAAAAATTAAAAATAACTAAATGCAAAAAGAGAACATACTGTTGTCAACTCAAAGAAACATCTTGCAGTAAATAATGTATGTCCCTAAACCAGCCTTGAAACAGCATCAGAACCAAACACTTTCTGAAGTAACCTTTCTCCAGCCTGGCCGAATAGAGAGGGTCATAAATTTATTTTTAAAAAAACCAAGAAATCTTTTTAAAATGTTTAGCAGTTACTGCATTCACCAAAGGTTTTGGATAAACAATATTTATATTTAATTGATAAAAATGGAGAAAGTAATGAGGCCAACTTCAATTTAATCACCTGCATCAAAGCCCGATCCGATTGATATTAATGGTGATCCACACTACTTTGAAATAGCGGGCAGTAAATTTCCACTATCTCAACATTCTTAAACTTTTCGCCATCGCTTGTATTGCGAGATCGCCAGACGAATTTGGCGTAAAAACAGAAAAATGATGCACTTGTAGCAGCATTTTCGATTTGGCACAAGCGTCTGTCATCCCTGTGATATTAATAACAATGCACATGAACGTACAGAAATATTATTTTTTATATAGTTATACAGAGTATGGAAAAATTTCAGCAGCAATATCTTTAAAATATATAGAGAATAATACAGATTCTAAGCAAACACAAGAACATAATGTTAAAAAACAGGCGTTTATTATCATTTTGAACTTTAATTTTTCATTTTTTGAAAGTTCTAATTATACAATTTATCGTAGTAATTAAATATTTCAATCAACTTTCAATGAAAATACATAACACAACAGAACACAGCATAAGATTCGTAATAAATTATATAATTAAATCCTTTCTATCTTACTGGTTAGTGTAACTTTAATGTGTGAAGTTTCAAGTGATCATGCCGACTAAAACTTTTATTACAAGCTTGGCATTGGTAAGGTTTTTCACCTGAATGTATTCTGAAATGTGTGGTCAAATTACTCTTAGTGGAAAAACTTTTACCACACGACTGGCAGCAAAATGGCCTTTCACCTGTATGAATTCGAAGATGTGTTATCAAAGCAGATTTTTCGATGCATCGATACTTGCAGATGTCACATTGGTAGGGTTTCTCACCCGAATGTATTTTCAAATGATTTCGCAAATTGCTCTTGACATTGAATCTTCTATTACAGATATTACATTCAAAAGGCTTCTCTTCGCTATGAATCCTGGAGTGCACTTTTAAGTGATGTTTTCTGATGAATCTCTTTTGACATGTTTCACATATAAACTTCTTACTTTGGCCGGCAGTACCTGAAAATAAATCAACATTAACAGTTAAATGCTATTAAATATATCAATTATTAGTTAATATTTCGTCAACTTTTACATATAAAAATATTATTCCAAGAAAAGCTGTTTGATATTTAAATTATAGAAAAAAAACATTTTTCAGAATTGCTAGCAAGTAAGTTTACGATTGTTATAACATTACAAATAATACAAATAATATTCAGAAGTAAAACAGAACATATTTTAAAAGTAATATTAAATTGCATTTTATAAATAAGTTTTTTCAGATAACATCTGTATTTTATATCTGAAGAGAATATAGATGACTTCATCTTGAATTTCTGTTCTTCTCTGTTATTTTTCACTGAAGTTTGCTTGACGTTGTTCAGCATCTTTCACGCTTCCCATATAAACGTTCTTTTCGGTCATACATTTTAATAGTTTCCTTTAAATTAAAATTTTATAAATTTATTCTAAATTATTCTGTACGAAAACTCGAGATTTCCTTAATTGAAAATTCTCTGATAAGAACCATCTTGCTTTCCCTGGATAAAATAAAAAAAGATAAAAATGTATTATATACGATACAAATATATTGTCATAACTAATTTTTTTTGTAAGTGAAAGCATATAGGGAAGTTTTGAATGCAATTTTAAAATTAGAGTAAACTCCCGATTCAACAGTATAATCAGAAAATTAATTTCCCCGGATAATTTGCAAAATATTCAAATATGATAATTATGTACAATAAACATTTAATATTAAACGAATTAATTAGTGTTTAATTAATAATTAAATAATATATTGCATGTCTATACTTATATTGGTTTATTGGCAGCAAGAAACAATACAAACAATATTTGTGATTGAATTTTTTCCACCATTATTTAAAATATAATATAGAAACGAGTCTGAGACGTTTAGAAATTTTTTCTCAGATGTGGCTTCTAAGATAAAGCATTGATGAACAAACATCCTTCACAGAATGCTTCCTGATAATCGGGAGTGTACTTTATATTCATCTGCAGACAATTGCTGGATGAAACAGAATACTGCAGAAACATCATGCACACCTGTATAACAACATATACATATATATAAATATACAACACTGTGGCAATGTCTGTTTGTTCTGATTAATTTTGATACGAATGCATATCATAAATTAATTATAAAAAATCTTATTACCTGTTTACTTTCTATGAATTTTACATTTTTAAATAAATTAATATAGAATTTCTCTAATAATTTCGTTTGAAATGGTGGCATCTATGATATTCTAACTTTTTAAAACGAGCATACGTATGCTCATATTTGATAAAAAAGATCTTCTCTCTCAAATTATGTGAAAACCGTTCTGCTATGTTTATTCTTTAATTTTTAATTATGTAATTTGATATCGAGTTTATGCAAATTTAAACAAGAACTTTTAAAAACTACTATTCAAACAATTTATCGCTTAGTAGACTCGCGCTGACTGTTTTATTTAGTTAACAACACTCTTACTGTAATAAAAATAGCGGTGTAAGGTGTCTGAGAGGGAGGAAGAAGTCAGACGCGACCGTGTTACTGACGTCATTCTAAATGTAAACAAAAATAGTCTCCCGCTATACGCTTTGTTTAGCGAGCTATATCTTTTAAACTATTAAATCTAAAGACTTTTTTTTTAGTTATTCGTAAACATTATTATGATTTTATGTAGAATATATTATATTTTATGTTAGGAATGGATAGTTTATGATTTATAAAGTTTTTTATCGAACGATATGCAAATTAGGCTTAACTTATATATAAAATTTAAAAATTCCGTATAAATTTCTAAATCATAATAACAATCCAATTTCCTTTAATATATTTAGAAAAGGATTGGATAAAAATAAATTACTATGATGTTTTTCAATATCTCCCAAATTTTGGCCCAGGCGCTTATGTCATTTCCGGTTGTATAAAAATGTTGTTTAGTATGGCATTTTCGGAAATAAATCTGTTTTAAACTATATAAATCTTAATTATTTTTGTTCTATGCATAACTGTTTATCACGCAATATATAAAATGAGAAGTTTGGTTAGATATTTTTGTAAAAATCTACATGCGAACATAATTAGTTGCGACGCGACGCATCGCGTTACGTTAACATTCGCATCCGGTATTGGAAAATTAATAATTTGTTTGTTTTAAATGATAATAAAAAAAAATTCTAAAAATAAAAGATTAAACATTTACTGTTTATGGTGGCAATTTAAAAAATTCACTGATAACCTGACCAAGAACATTCTAATAAGAGGACCAAGGGATTGTTTCCGCAACAATCTATACCTGAAGGCTGTAGATTTTTAACTAAGAGAAAAGCCATTAAAAATAAGTTTAAACGATATAGCTTCCTAAAAAACGGCAGGAGAATAGCGTTTGAGAGGGAAGAAACCGCAAACAGCAGGAGAGTGTTTTTGTTGGAACGATGTCAGTAATACCGTAGCATCTGACTTCTCCCTCCTCCTCAGACACCCGACACTACGATTTTTATTGCAATAGGAGTGTTGTTAATAACTTCTTTCCAAATTAATATTTAGAAATGATTTAAAATATAAAATGCAGAATCAATAAAATTATACTTTTCTATTCTCATATTTTTCTTACAAAAAAAGGCAAATTCCATCTCTGCACTCAGTGTCTACAATCCTGAAATCATCGCAGATTTTGAAACCAGTTTTCTCTGTTAGCAAACCTTTAGTAAATTAGGGACAATTATATGCAATTAGGGACAATAAATGAATCGACACCTGTTTTTAGAGAAATGTATTTTCAAAATATTTATCGATTTTAACAATAATGAAAACAAATAATATAGGAATCTATATTTGCGAGAATAAAAAATAAATCATTATAAATAAATATACTTAATAAATTAGATGTTAATAAATATTTCGCATAAAATAAATACTAACTTTAAATTAAATTCCATACTTATTTTGAATAATATAAAACCGAACTCATATATGACGTCATGCAACAGCGGAACCGACCGCACCTACCGCCACCAGCCAGCGCACAGGATTATTTTTAGTAACACATCAGAGAAAAAACACTTGCATATCTGGTGTTGTGTAACCAGTTTGACACACGGATATTTTTTATGCAAAAACGGGATATGCAAACATTTTTATGATACGATGCATCGAAGCATAATTACTTTTTAGAAAGGTACTGAAAGTTTCAGCCCGATTGCAAAAAAAAACAATAAATAAAAAAGATGAAAAAGTCGCTTTGCACCAAACTGGTTACACGACGGCCTTGCAACGTTTTAATTAAATTAATTAAACCTTAAAATCGCGCCAGGCATATTCTCTGGCGATGACTGTCAATTTACATTTTGCGATACCTAGGCATTGACGATCTGGCCAGGAAGCTAAAGTCGCGATTTCGTCTATCGTATCGAAGAAGTCCTTCACGAGTTGAGTCGGTTTGCCTGAGAAATTGGGTATCAACTGGAAGCCGTAGTAGTCTCTGTACGAGGAATCGACTTGTCTGGAGTCTCATTAGCCATCTCGAAGTTTGACAAGTTCCTTTTTTCACGTTATGTCCTTTTTCGGCCTCTTTTGAACTCCTTCTACCCCATTCCTGACACCAATTGTACGGCCCCGGGACGATAGGAAACGACACAGGCTTAAAGCCTACCTGCGGTGAGAGTGTGGATGGCGCGGAAAAGGATGGGTAATGAGACTTAAATGACACAGGTACAGAGACTACGTTTGTACAACAAACAACTTCCTTTATTAGAGACAGAGTTTACAAGAGTACATAAACTCTGGCTTTATATGGAGGATAAATACCTTTCTAAGTAACAAGAGGAGTCAATGTCTTCCTTCGGATTGATCGACGATGTTCATAAGCGTCTTTAGTCAAATTTTTAAACGTCTTTATTCCAAACACAAACACCAACACAAAGATGAAAATATTTCCGATATACTCTTCTCTTTCGGGTATTCCTGGTTGTTATGTTTCTCGTTCTGTCAAAAGCCGATTGCCCAGACGCAGGTTTCAGTACGACTTCAACAGTCTTCGCGGATGCACGAGAACCGATTGTCCCCCTCGGAAGTTTTCCGTCTGACCTTCCCTCTCGAAGTTTCGTGTCCGACTTTTACCACATCTTACTCTCTCGACATTTGGCGACCGACTGACTATTCGCGTCTCCGTTTTATTATTTACGAAAGTGGGCAAATTCTTGACCCCTTTCGTAAATAATTTGTTCGTCTTCACAGGGTGATACATTTTTTAGTATCGACTTTCCACCCTGGATACAATTATTTCCTCCATTTGTTTATAATCGAACACCTTAATGTCATTCGACATCTAATTTATACTCGTGCAGGACAAGGTTCCTTGCGTCGGTGTTAATATAAACTATCTGTCGGTCGGGTTACATATCTAAGGTATCATTATGTTTGGATTTCTTCCAATTGTATTTGATAAAGGGAGTGTATAGTGACCTTTTACATCAGACCCGAATTCCAGGTCTCTACAACTCTAGCAAGAGCAGCTTATGAGAACAACATTGACATCGATTGGCAGAATGCCAAAATAATATGATCTTGAACAATATATCTGAAATTAGATATGTTGAAGCTATGGTTATAAAACAGTACTGAAATAAGTGTCATGTGATTAATAACAACTGCTCAGAAACTATTCCAACCCTGAGGGATACTTTATAATGATTAATATCTATTCTTTATTAATAATAAACATAGTGTTTCCACTATATTTTTATGTGTGTTTATATATTTATAATATTTTATATTTTATTGATTATTTTAATTTTAAACTATATTTTTACAATGTTCTATTTTAAAAGTTCTCACATTCAAATAATTCGATTTGTTGTATTAGATTAGTTTTAAACTTGTAGTTAGTGAAGATGCTTTATTAATCTGGAAGATCTTTAACAAGTATTAATATATAAATTTTTTTGCTTAAATAAGTGCTGAAGACTGGTTAATTAATAGTTACAATTAACCTGTTGATTATCAATTAATCAGCCAATTACAGATTAATCACCAAGTTTATCATGCAAAGTTTCTTACATTTTATGCAAAACTTATGTTCAGATAACTACAAATAAAAGACAACATAAATCTTTATCTTTTTGAGAAAAAAGTTTGTTTTTTTGTTATATGTTCTTTTCTTTTTTATTTTAATCTGTTTTGTAATACCATCATTCTAATTATAATGCACTGAATTTTTATAGAAAAAATAATCTGTTTATACAAATTTTAAATTGTATATGAACCTCAAGAACATATCCTTCGCATAAATTACAGTTGCATTGTAAATGAATTTGTTTTAATTAATATATATTACGAAAGTTTCAAATTTTATTTAGTTCTATATTATATCAAATGTAATTATATCATTAAAAATTTTTCTTTAGGATGGAGATTATAATCATGATGCTAATGTAGATTTATATGATGATGTTATCACAGCTCCATCTAGTGATGGTCAACAAGCAGAAGAGGTAATATTTTTATTTTTTAATAAATATTATCTTCATTTATTATTTTAGATGAATACAAAATATCTAATGCATATATCAAAGTTATTGTTTTCATAATAAAAAGTTCTTAAATTTTTAGATTTCATTAGAAATAATCCTTTTTAAAGTACTATGAATGATATTTAATACAATTGTTTTCTGTCTAATTCTAAAATTTATAAAATAATGAGATTTATAGTTTAAATTTCGGGAAATTTTGTATTTAATGTATTAATGAATTAGTTAAGAACTGATTAGATTTTGCTTATAAATATATTCATGCACTATTGCATTATACTGTTTACATTCTTTCTCAATTTTTTTAAAAAAATTCATTTCCATTATAGAATTTCTTGAAATAAAACCTCAATTTTCAAAAAAAATTTTTCTGTTATAAAACTTTATAAATTATTTTCTTAACAGAATATTTCTAGGTATTTTCTTGACAGAAGTCTGGATTTAGGTTATTGAAAATATTTGCTTAACAGAAATCTGGATTTAGATGTATTGAAAATATTTATATAGATTACAGTTAAATAAAATTAATTGGAAGAGAGATTTTTATATAGAATTGTATTGATAATTGTTAATATTGATGCCCAATATCATATGACATGAGGTTAGACAGTTACATGAGTCAATTGTATAGATGTATTGAAACTATATAAACCAAGTTTCCTGACAATTTTTAGATTGGTCAATGTATTCTTGTGGAATATAAATTATACTATTGTATTTTTCCATCTGGTATTGAAAATTCAATTTTTACTATTTTTTCCTAATTAATTGCAAACTTGCAATATTGTGAAATGCATGAAATCTTTAAAATTTTATTTAATCTGGAAATATTAATTTATTTATTGAGTAATATTTACTATATTGAAGTAACAAAAGATTATTTGCACTTAAATTAAATGATCTTAAAATTTTTAAATATGGAATTTTTGATATTTTGCTGATACTGTATTAACTAAATGCTTCATTGCTTTTTTTTTTAATAATTAAAAATTTATTAAAAATGATGATAATTTCTGCTTCGTTATATGACACTAACAAGTAAGTCGTTGAATTTTATCAAAAAACTAAAATATTACTAACTGATAAAAATTTACCATCTTTGGTGAATAAGGAATTTCTTTTTTTGTAACATAGTTTGTTGTCAGAGATGTGGGAAATTACTGATAAAAGTTCTTCTCCAAAAGAGGATAAATACTACTATAGTCGACAACAACATCATGAGTCAGTATTGAATGTATGGGAGAGTTGACATTCGTTTGTGTCACTACGCAAGACTATATAGTTCACTAAACTAATCACGAAATTACAGTAAATTTCCATTTAATCGCAACAATTAGAGAGTTTTCAGGAAGAATAAGCTATAAGTACTGAATAAAATAAAGATATTAACACGCAGTAAAATATAATCATATGTAGATGATTAGATGCGCAAAAATATTCTGCGTATTTCAACATGTCTGCGATGACGGAAAGTTGTAATTATAAATTGTTCTCGAAAGGTGACAAGATTTCTTGTCAAATGAAGCAAGTTGTAATGAGTGTTTATTCAAAACTGAGAATGGAAAATCAAGAAGCTTCAGTAAGTTTCATAACAAGTCATACAGCACAGTTAACCGGCATTTCTGAAAGAATGGTGTATAGGATTAGATATGGTGGAAAGTTGACTTCCACGTTAACTTAGTCGTGATGGAAAAACATTGTTAATATATCAAATATGATTTTATTAAGGTTATTTCGTAACAAAACGATCTGTAATAAATATATCCTGCAAAGTTTTCTATCACATTTTAACGATGCGAAAATATGCACATTTCCCAGAAAGGATGTCTTCTTACTGGTGGTATTACCCTTTAAACTAAAATCGACTGCTCCGTGCTTTAATACACGGTTACAAACTTGTGAATAGACTGCTCCCATACACTCAATACTGACTCATGATGTTGTCGTCCACTGTAGTCCGTTTTTTAGGAGAGCAGAGAGAAGTTGTGGTTGAAGAAAAAAAATTAGAGAGAAGGATTAATAAAAATCCATGTAGAAGCTATAAGACAGAATGCAACTTATCACATCAGATAGTAATTGACAAAGAGGTGAACAAGATGGAACTGTATTATTGCATGAAAATTAATTGTGGTTAACATGTGATTTATTAGAAAATGAATAATTAAGAAAAGATTAATTCCCTCTTTCAGATGTGTGTTCAGGAAGGCAAAAGCATAACTCTCCTTGAAAAATTGTAATAATTTTAAATTATCTAAATTGTTATTTTGTCATTAGCTATTAAGCCTAACTGTTTCTATAATTTTGATATTATCATTTAATTCTTGGTACTGTTTCTTATTGAATTATGTATTCTTATTAAATGTAACTTTATCCTTTTATGTTAAAATAAATACTTTGTTATTGTTATAAATAAATTAACCTATGTCAATTCTCCATTCCTGGATTCCAGTTCCACTGACACTTGCATCTTATTCCAAATCTAGGCTCTTAAATAATTTTTTTTGGCTTGCATATATTGTACAGTCCTTAAATTGACTATATTAGTGTCGGAGGTATGATAGTGAAATGACAATTTGCAGGATGAAAGGTAAAATTTTTGAAATTCACATTGACATGTGAACATAGTGATAGGATTGAAAAATTGACCTTATAAAAATGCCTAGGCAAATTAGTTAAGTTCTTAGGTTAGATAGCTAAGCTTTAGGAGCCACTACTTATCCAGTTTGGATGATTACTAATCTGCAAAATTTAAATTAATTTAGAATAAATATATTGAGTATGTGTAGTCTATTGATAGAATAAGGAATAATGAAGGTTAAAATAAAAATTCAGTTATAATCCTGGATTTGTTGGGTGGGTAAAATTAAGTGTAAGTTACAGGAATAAGAATGGACAACTCTCCTAGAGTTGGGCATCCAAGATAAAAGCAAGACATTAGAATACCACTAGTGAGGATTATAATAAAATATTGTGATATTGATTAGTGAGGATTACAATTTAAAATATTAGAATACAAACTAGTGAGGATTGCAAGTAGACTGAATGTAAGGGTTATAAAAATAAAAGTGGATTTTGAAATAATTCTGGATTCAGCATCTTGGAAAATATATAGGACTATAATAAGTTATGAACAAATGTGGAAAAATAAACTTAAGTGGCTAATTGAAGACATATGTCTGGCCTCTATAAGTACAAGGATGAAAATAGCCTTATAGCTTACTGGTGCAATGGTAAAAGCCCATTATACTAGACATACTGTACATATAAGATTGTTCAAATTTCTAGGCACACACTTGCCAACAGGTGAAGCTTTCTGCCAAATATCAAATTTTGGGCCACATGTCTATATAATGCAAAACTTTCTGCTTCTTTTTTCCTCTAATGAGAAAAATGCACAATTTTTTCCCTCTTACGAGGACACAAGATGGTAAATAGATGAAGGAGAATTATAACTAAATAGAAGAGTTATAAAATATAAAAGATTTTTCAAGAAACTACAGGATATAATGAAATATAAAAGTAGCAGATGAGGAGCAAATAATATAGTGGCAAATGATAAATTGATAATTTGAAGATGATATACAAAAGACAATCAAGCATAATTAAAATATAATATTTCATAGCACGAACAAGAAATACTCTAAGTGCATATTTGCTCTCACATTAGGATTAATGTTTTGAAGCAGACAGTATCTTCACAGTGCACTTCATAGGCAGGGTGAGTTATTACTATATTAGTGTTATGTCTGGTAAACATAAGTGCAAGGGGGTGTCAGTTAAAAGGGAAGTATTATTGCCTTTAGGTCGGTGATGTCTGATAAAGTCAAGTGCATCCAAGATGGCCAATATAGGCGGTCATAAAGATGAAGTAAGGGTGGGTAAACAATTAAGTGCCCTTAGGGCCAGGTGTACCTTGGAGGAAACCCGTCCTGGCGTCATCGCATGTGGTCGTCTTCTCTCTCTTTCGTCTGGGGCAATGAGGTTGCTGATAAGCTTGCCAGGAGGGAGCTTCTCGTCCCATTGTTGGACCTGAGCCTGTCCTGGGCATTGGTTTGGATGCTTTTGGATGGTTTGTCAGGGACTGGCTGGCAGCCCAGCATCTCACCTTTTGGAGGTCTATTTCTGGACTTAGGCAGGTGAAGGCTCTCATCTTGGGATGCTCTGTTCAGCGAACTAAGGAGTTGCTTTCTCTGAACAAACAGGAAGTTAGGATTG
>WUQG02021781.1:0-11395 GCA_011317285.2 Androctonus mauritanicus | reverse complement strand
CTGTCTTGCATATTTTTGTTATTTTTGGATTGTACTTAAATTTATGCTGTATATGTATGTATAAAAAAAAATTTTCTCTATTCTATTTTTTTAAATATATTCTTGTTCTAATTCTTTATATTGTAACTGAAGATGATACTGCTAGTACCGAAAATGTATTTAATGCTTATTAAAGTTTATGTTTTATACTGCTTATAGTGCTTTTCTTTGAACTGTAGTATCAGATACAATTTTATTTATTTTTGAATTATCTTTAAATATTTATTTTTATAATAGTTAATAACAATTAAATAAACTTATTAAATAGATGATTCAACTTATAAATATTTCCCAAGAAGTCAGTTACAATATCATCAAGAATTAGGAAATTGCTGGTTCGGGCAAGTTGTTTCAGGAGAGGCACAAAATATTACTGAAAATGAAATAGTCACAAAAGTAATTGTAAAAATTTTAAAACAAGATGCTACACCTACTGATTATGTTCATTTTCTACAAGAAATTCGTCCATTCAGGTTGGTAATTAAATTATTATTATTATAATTTATATTTTCTATATTGAAAATAGAATAGCTTTATACAATAATAGCTCATTCTAATATACTAATTAAAAATGAGAAGCTTGTAGATTAAGCAGAAGTAAATAGAGTATAGGAATTATATTATGAAAGTTTAGATGATTCCAGACTAAAGATCGATATGAATATCCAAGCATATTTTTCATAGAGTCAAATATTTTCCAATTGCTTTGTGAAATATTATATCATTTTATTTTTTTTTTTTACTGCCATTTTATTTATAGCAATTTTCTGAAGTCTGACACTCTGAGGGATCTAGAAGTGACTGATTTTAAAATAAAGATATATCTCACTATAACATACTAATTGAGAACAAAAGATCTGTGTTAAACAAAAGTATGTAAAATGAGTATAGGAATTTATAAATAGCAATTCTGGCCAAAGGTTGACAATAGATATTTAAACCTAATTTATGAAGAATAAAATATTTTCCAACTATTTCACGAAGCATAATATTGTTTTATTTTTGTTTCATTTACATTATTTAACTTTCAACATTAATATATAATGCTTATTTGACTTAACAGTTGTAAACATTCACTAAAAATGGAAGCTATTATCTTTGTTCATGATGTAATATTAACTAAAGAATATTTTTGCCAGATCAATATACAAATAAACTTAATTGCACTACTTCTTGAGATATGATTTATAACAATTATACTTTTTATTACTTATTTATTTACTTTTAACAATACTCTATTGTGAATGAAAGACTATAGGAATATCTGATAATGATGACATTATGTAAAATATTTTAATGACACGATTATTTGATTGAAAATTTCATAAAATTTAAATTAATATAAAATAACTATTGTTCATTAAAGCTTTATGCCATACTAATTATTTTATTTTATTCTAGTTTTATTATATTCAATAAATACAGTACAATACTGTATTTACTTGATTGTAACATGTCATTGATTTTTTGATTATTTATGTAATATTTTCCTATTTTAATCAAAGTATGGAGATGGAAAATTATTCAAATTTTATTATAATCCTAAAATAAAAATATTGTAAAAGCCTAATTAAGATAACATTTTTTTTTTAAATCAACAGCACAAAAAATAACAAACACTTTATATTTCAATCTCTGAAATAAAGTTGATATCTGTATCAGAAGTTTGTTGCCATACTGTTTATAATTCCAATTTGCTAAGTTTTGATAAATTTTCAATAAATTTTATTAAATAATTTATTTTATTTAAAATTATTATTAAATTATTTAATAAAATTAAATAATTTATTTTTTGCAAAAGTATTATTGATAACCTTATATTTTCATATCTGGGTTCATTCTTTTTATTGAACTATTCTGTTTATCTATGTATTAAATTTAAACTATTGTTCTGACTAATCAGCATTCAAGAAAAGTGTAAATTATGCAGTGTAAATTAAGAAAAAGTTGGGAATTGTGTAAGTATTGTTCTTTATGTCAGGAATTCAATACATGCCTGATTATCTGAGATTGGATTAGCCAGGTTGCAGATAATGGATAATAACCTTGGATAATCCAACCCAGAAATGATGTTTAATTATCAATATTTTTATCTTAGATATGCTATTCAGGAAAATTTTTAAATGTCTCAGATTCATTTCTTTATCTTAAATAATTGACAATAAAAATTAGAATCAAATTGAAATTACAGATATTAACTTCTTACTGCAGTTAAACTAATTTTTGTATCCTTTTTCAATAAATAATAGAAAATTTTAATATGTATTAATACTGTTTATTTACTTTTTAATATTAAATATATATTGTCCACAATTCTGATATTTTTGAGTATTTTGCAGATTTTGCATTTGTCTGTGGAATCAATTATCCAGAGTAATTCATTTCCTGATTATTCTGATTAACCAGGAGTATACTGTAATGTGCTAGTTCCTTTGCATTGTGTTTTCAAATGTTATAAATGTTGGGAAGGCAATACTGAATTTTAACAGAATTATTGAGAATCAGTTATATTCCTCTAACATCCTTTTATTTATCCCTGGTCTAAGAAATAGATATCATTAGCTATGATTCCATTACTACACTGCTAAACTGTTAGAATAAGGAAATTTTTGATACTATAATAGAATTTAATAATTATTAAAATTTCATTATTGTATTAATGATTTTCTGCCCTTTATCTGTGTAGATGCCATGGAACTTGAACAAAAATACAATATAAAGACTTAAAAAAAATTCAGTCCTGACTTTATTAATTCACCTTTTGCAAATTATTTTTTTTTGTGTGTGTGTATTTGTTGAAAATATGCCCTTTTGATGGTGGTTCCTAAATTTTTTCAGTTGCTGAAATATTTTTTTAAATTATATGCAAACAAACATTGTTTATATTTGAACAGCTTGATAGAATTTGAATTTTTTATCCCATTCTGTTAATTTTATAGTCTAATCTATCAAAGTTATTCCAATTATGTAATTTAATAAATGATATTTTTGAAATTTTTAGAAAAAAAATTAAATTTTTCATAAAATGAGCTATAAAATGCTGAAAATTAAAAAATATTATAGATAATAGGAAAATATTGGTTAATTCTGTTAAAATAAACTAAAAATATATCTTAATTGTTCATTTTTTTCAATTTCATAAAAATTTAGGAGAAAATTGTGAAAAATGAATCATAACACTGCAGCCATTTAAAGGAGTGTGCCACTTTTATTGCTTCACATTAGCCACTTGCTTTCTGGGAAATTGCAGCCAAACCTACTTTGCACATGAACATGAGGTATTGTGTGTGGTGCTATAAATAAATCATCTGCAATCTAATTAGAGAAACAAGAAAATGTATTATAACTGTTTATGTACAAGATGAGACCATTTTCATATATATTAGGATTTTTGATATAAATAAAAAAATTTATAAAAAGTACCATAAAAGATTGTGTAACTGAAGTAAAAACAAGTTAAGAAATATTAATAAAAATAACAATATATCAATGAATTCATGTATTTTTTTACTAATTATTTGATATAATTTCATTCAACAGAAGTTACATAACTCCTGATATTTTATAAATAATTTCTGAAAATATCAGCCAAATTTCTTCATTCATGTCTCATTTTATTTATTCATTCATTGCTATCTAAAAATATCAACTATTTTGTTGGATGGCTAAAGTTTCCTATAAAAAAATTGTTTTCATTGATTTCATATATGTAACAAAAAGCTGTGAAAAAAATGCTTATATTGTTAGAAAGAGGGCAAAAAATACAATAAATATTGAAAATTTGAAAAGATATTGACAAAAGTTAAGTGAGATTTCACAATTTTAAATTTTTTATTTTTTGCATATTAATTAGATTTAATTTAATAAAATAGTAGGCACAAAAGGATTAAGGATTTGTTTTGCATGCATTAGGGTTATTTGATTATTATCCTTGATGATTTACTTTACTATAAAAGTGTCTGAAACATCATTGTTATATTTAATTAGAAAGTGGTGTGAAAAATCAAAGCAAATCTTCCCTTTATTTCTACTTATTTTCTATAATATTTATTTATTGAGTATTTTATTTAGTTAAAATTAAAGATACTTATACTTCATATTCAATTTTTAAAATGGCAATAAGAATCAAAATAAGTTTCATGTTTGATTATGCATGTCATATCATCCATTCTGAATAACATCACTACCAAACTGAGATCTCATAATAGAGTTAAAAAATTGTTTCTTTTTGATGGAACTGCAAACATTACAAATATATTGTTAAATTATTATATATGTAAAGATGAATGACTTGATTATTGTATCTGAGTAAAAGATGAATGACTTGATTAAATGTATCTGAGTAAAAAATAGAAACTATCTGATAGTTTTATGTAAATAAGCTTGAATGTGAGCCTATCATGTAAATTACTTATTTGACTTAATGAAGTTTGAAGTGATGTGAATCAAAAACAGCTTAGGCTTAGTAATATTACTGGATTATTAATTGATCAGATAAATATTTTCTTGTAGCATGAATGGAAGTTTAATAGTTTAGTTAGTTTAAAATTTCTTTGATATTTGGATTATTGTTTAATAAATATATAGTTGTATTTTTGAATTTTTATTTGATAATTAAATAAGTTATTTCTATTAACTTGTGCTTTATTATTATTTCAGTAAAGCTTGTTAACTCTTCTGTAGGTTTTGTGGATTTACTAAACTAATTTTTATTACTTAATTTTGTTTTGGTATTTATTCCCTTTATAATTGTATGTATACTAACTTTTATTATTATTTTTTATTCCATGATATATATGATCATGATTTAACAACCATGAAATTCTGGCTGTTTGTTGTCTTTAGATATTAGAATAATAATCTCAGGACTTATTTTCCTGCTAGAAAGCCTGGCCAGGCAAGACTCTGGAAGGTTTGCAGAGTCATAGTTCCCATTAAGTTGTTGTTGCTAGTTTTCAAAATTTGTAACTTAGCTTGGTAGATTTTTGACATTATTTTCTTAGTGATATCATACCATACATCACTATATTTATATATTATATATTAATTTATATTTATATATTAGTGATATATATCACTATATTGATATCATACCATATATCACTATATTTATGCCACAACATGGCAGCACCCAGAATGATAAAATTATTTAAAGTTACAAAAAAATGAAAGATTTTTGTATAGTTTATTGATATATGCTTATTTTAAGTATTATTTTGATATTAAAGATATTTTCTTTTTAAATGTAAAATAAATAACAAAGATGCTGATAAATTCTGACTTACCTGCTGGAAGATATTCATACGATCAAATTTGGTTCAACATTTAATATATGAGTAAGAAATTTTTAAGGTACACTTAGAATATATAAAATGAAATTTCATATATTTCAATTTAAGAAATAAAGATCAGCTTCAGTTTAAGTGAAAAAACATATTTATTATACCAAAAAATTTTCAGCTTAATGAAACCATCTTCAGCAATTTTTAGGACAATAAGAATAGAATAGATCATTAGAATACATATTTTAAATTTAAAAAATTAAATTATATAAAGGTAAAAAATAAAGAAGAGATAAAAATACAGAAAAATTATATATAATGAAAAATAAACTATTTCATACAACTTGCATGTATAACTAACTATTAAAATTTAGAATGAATTTTTCATTATAACTAATTAATAATATAGTTAAAAAATCCATCCTAAATTTTAATAATTTAATTATACAGGGTGTTTGGAAAGTCACTGTGCACTTACATTGTTATGATACATATACAGTCTAACCTCTTTAAGCTGCCCCTCTATAAACTGCCACCCTCATTATTTGCCTGATGAAAGCCAGTAACAAATCTCTTCCTTTATATTAAAATATGAAATTCCCTCTATAAACTGCCACCTCACTAATTGCCAACTGCCACTCATTTCTAAAGGCAAAACCATTTCATTAGCAGACAAATCAGTTGTTTAAATTGCCAAAGCAGTTGAATGGCAAGGTCAACCAACAAAAATAGGAACACAAGAGAAGATGACAATTAAGTAATTTATCTGTTAACATCTCTTAGATTGTAATCTCGCACCTGTGATTGTTCACATCCCTGTTTTCAAAATGAGCTATTCCAAAACTTTAAACAGATTTTTACAAAATAACTGTTTAAAATAGGAGAAGACTAGAGAGCCATAACCTTGACTTTGCAGGAGGAAGAAGAAGAACCATTTAGACTGTTTTTTTATAAATCAACTGTTGTGAGTATTGTTGCTGTTTCTTATTTGGAAAAATGTCAAAAATGACATTAGATATTTGTGAATATAAAAATAAAAATCCTTCTGCTACTCAGAAATTTATTTCTGATCATTTTTCAAGTCTTTTGGATAAAAAAAATCAGCAGACAAGCAATTGGTGACTTTCTAAAAAGCAAAAAAAAAAAGAATTAGAATGGAGAAGTCACTACTTTCTATTAAAAAGATCAAAAGTGGAAAGCATGAAAAGTTGGAGAATACACTTGTAATGTGGATAACCCAAGTGAATGAGAAGCACAGTGCCGTGACAGACGAAATCATAAAAGAACAGGCAAGAATTTTCGGAGATAAATTTCACATCAAAAACTTTTCTTACAGTAATGGATGGTTACAAAAATTTAAGAGATAACACGGTCTCTTGCTTCACATCTGACGTGGTGAAATGGCAGAAGTTGATAAAAGTTTGATAAATTCTGGAAGAAAGAAATTAGTCAAAATTATTGAGCACTATGCTCTCAGAGATGTTTATAATATAGATTAATCAGTCCTGTTTTTTTCTATGATGCCCGGATAAAATGATTTCTAATAAAACAGAAAGAGGGATAAAGAAAAAGAAATCCAGAATTACAACTATCCACTATACAAATGCTGATGGAACTGATAAACGCATTCTAGAAGTTATTGGAAAAGCTAAATCTCCATGCTGTTTCAAAAGTTTTTGTCCTGAACTTTATGTGAAGTACAGATACAATGCAAAGGCTTGGATGACAGAAAAGGAATTTAATGAATGGCTGTGTGAATTCAATATTGATATGAAATACCAAAAAAGAAAAGTTTTCCTTATTCTAGACAATGCACCATACCACAAAATGAAAGAGTGAGTAACATCTATATTGAATTTTTACCACCTAATGTGACAAGAATATTGCAACCAATGGATGCTGGCATTATAAAATCATTTAAAGTTCATTACAGGTGATTTTTAGTAAAAAAAGCTGTAGAAGACATTAATCGAAATCGTAAAATTAATATAACACTAAAAGATTGCATTTATTTAATTAAGAAAGCTTGGGCCTGTGTTACTCAAGAGACTATACATAACTGTTGGAAACATACAGGTCTAATAAAACATGATCAAGAAATTACTGATGATGAAAATGCCATACAAGAACTCAAGGCAACTCTTGAGCAAAGCTGTTCGTCACTCACTGTATAAATGCCAGCTGAAGAATATGCAAATATTGATTGTGAAGAACTCATTTTTGAAGGAATGACAACCAATGAATATAGTTCAGTTTTTCAAACCACCCATAGAAATGGAGGACAGTGAATCAGATGATGATGAATAATAGAACCACACATATCTTATAAAGAAGCTCAGGACAGCATAAACAAAATAAAATGTTTTTTTGAACAGCATGATAAAATTGATAGAGAGACTATTAATAAGTATCACTAGAAAGATGCAATGATTCATTTTGTGCAACTAAACAGAAGCAGAGCACTCTGGATAACTTTTTTAAATGAAACAGTTAGTCTATTGAACGATTGCTATTAGAATATATGATAGTAATTTTGTAAATTTATAATTAAAACTTTCATTTTAACATGACTTTATTATTTAATTGGACAAATTTTTTTTACCATTTCATTTGAGGTGTTGCAGCTACGAAGGGCAAACTCAACAAAAACCTTACCAGCATATTCTGTGAGGTCAGGAGTGGGAAAAAATTTACACAGTGTTGAGTTTGATCTTTTTATTTGCAATGCCTCATTTAATTCAAGAGGAATTGTCAATTAATCAGTAAAATAATATATGCATTTTGATACAAATGAAATTTAATTAAATGAAACAATGTCATTCTAGTCTATGCACGTTTTCTCACGTTACCATAAATCCTTCATAAACCGCCATCCTCCTTTACTGCCAGAGAGGACCTTCGAACCAATGGTGGCAGCTTAGAGGTTTGACTGTGTATTGTAAGTTTTACTCTCAATTTTGAACCAATTAATAACATATGCCATTATTCTTATGAGAAATTAATTTACACCTCTTATGAATTTCCCAAATCAGTAACATAAGGATCAACTATAACAATTAGAAAATAATTTCTTTTTGTTTTCAAATTTTTTTTCATCCATTAGACTTGTTTCTTTTTTTATAATAAATCCTAAGATTTAATTATATTTCTCTAAATAACAGTTTAAGCCAAAATAATATATTTTAATTTAGGGAATCTGATATCACTAAGGAGAGAGTAAAGAAAATACTTGCAGCTGGTGCTAATGTAATATTAACTACAGGAGGAATTGATGACTTGTGTCTAAAATATTTTGTAGAAGCTGGTGCAATTGCTGTACGTCGTTGTAAGAAAGCAGATCTTAGAAGAATTGCAAAAGCTACTGGAGGTTAGTATGTTGAATAACTTATATTAAAATTCATTTTAAAAATATAAATTACCTTAGTATATTTGCATAACATTTTTGGCAATTTTTAATTTTAGTATTATAAATTTTCTAAGAAATTGTTTATGGATATACTTTTACAAAATTTTTCTAAAATAAAGAAAATTTTTAAAGAATTGATATATTGCAAATAGATATGAGAAGTTTAAAAGTACTAATTTATTTAATAGCATTAATGAAAATACCATTAAATAAAATTTTTCCTCATTTCATTGTAGAATATTGGCTCTTAATTTTTCAAATTCATTTTTGTTATGAAAGGAGAGAGTATCAAATTGAATGTAAATAATTATTGTAAATATATTATTATTATTATTATTATTATTATTATTATTATGAACATAAATTTTTCTTAATAATGACTTATGAATTTGTTTTTTTAATAAAGTTCATAGAAAGATGATTAAATAAACTTTTGATTATATTTAACTGTTAAGTAATTATGATAAGACAGTTGATCCAATAAAAGCAAATATGAAGTTAATATATTATATAAATTCTTATTTTATTAAAATAACTGAATTAGTATATACAGCCATTTCCTGACTTATGCATGGATTATATATAAAGAATCTTGCATCCATAATTTTATGCAAGTTGGATTTTATTTTATGTAAGTTGAAAAAAATCCAACTTGAATGAAAATGACTGAAAATGAGACAATGCCACATGGAACAATATCATAATAATATATATTTAAAATCAACAAACAGCACACAAAACATAAATCAAGTAACATGAGCTTAAATGTTGTAAACCAACATATTTGAACCTTGTAATTTACAAATATAGTACTAATTTTTGCTATATATTTTAAAAAATCAAAAAAGAAAGTTATGAAAAATATCTTAAAGACAAATATTACATAAGTCAAAACTGTATTTGACAATATAAATTGTAACAAATAATATCATTATAACCAGATATACATGTCTCTATAATGATGTAATTATTATATAATAATTACATCATTATAGAGATGTTTGAATATTTTGGGAAATATGATATTTGAAATGATTTTTTTCTTATGAATGTTTAGTTATTTGTTTCAATTCCTATTAATAAACAGCCATTTGTTGACTAGATAATAAATTCATGAATGAAAAAATTTGACCCATATTCAGAATTATAAAGTTTATAAAACCAAGCACTATATAAATTTTTATAAGTGAAAATTTATAGTTTTGTATCAGTTATATAATTATCATAAATTTCTTGACTCTAAGTAATAAATTTTATTATACTTAGAGTCAAGAATTCCATTTCAATAGTTTTGTGTATTTTTTGAAAATATGTGATTTTATATCTAAAATCTAGTCAATCTCTAGTTTATACTTAGTTTGTCTCATAAAAAAAAGTTATAATCATAGCTGATTTTGACTAATATAAGGCACATTTGAAGTAAATAAGTCTGGTAGAAATTTTGATGGAAAATGATTTGTAGGAGATTGCATGCTTATTTAAAATGTCAGTGAAAATGAAATATAATAATGCATATTTTAACAGAGAAAATATTCTTTAAATTCTTTTGTTTTTAGTTTTAAGTATTTTATATTTCATTGCACAGAAAATTCATTTTGTTTCAGCTTTCAATAAAATTTCTCAGTATATGATTGGAACAATAAAAATAACTTATAAAAATATTAGTAGAAAGAAAGAGAGGTTTTAAACAGCTCTTTCAATGCAAACCAATGATTTGTTGTGTACCTTTTAACAGAATCATCACAAAGTCCCATCTTAAATATGCAATACAATAATTTTTCAATGGTATTGTAAAAATATCTTCTAATACAGAAAAATGCAACTCTAGAAAATCATACCTTAGCTCTGAAAGGCTGCAAATTCATATGTGAAGAAGCGATTTGTGAAAGAAAATAAATAATGCAAAAAGAATAAAATTCAAAAAATCTTGATCTACCTAGTATTTTCATTAATCCTTTGATGTCTGAAAGATATTAAAATTAAACCTAATTAATATGCAGGAAATTCACATTGTGAAACCTCACTTAATTTTCATAAAAATCTTTTGAAATTTTTACCAGTCATTATATTTTTTGTTCTTTATATGAATCAATGAGAAAAATTTTTTTTATATGAAATTTTAGTCATTCAACAAAATAATTTTTTTTTTTTTTTGATAATGGTAAGTCCTCTGAATAAAACAAGCTATGAATGAAAAAAATCAGATTATATTTAAAAAATCATTAATAAAAAATGAAGTATTAAGCAAATTTTCATTAATGAAGCTATGTTGTTTAATTAGTTTAAAAGTAACATAATAATAACAATATTTCAATAAATTTTTTAATAAAATATATTTATTGGCATGTTTTTACTTTATTTCAATAATTTTTAGTTTGATGTTTATAAATTTTAAAAATTTGTTAAAAAACCCAACATATGCAAAAAATTTTTGTCTCTTTCATTCATAAACAGCTATATATTCTTTATTTTGCTCTAATTCAGCGTTTCTCAACCGCTGGTCCAGCGGACCGGCACCAGTCTGCGGAGAAATTTGACCGGTCTACGAAGGACTTATCTTTATATTTAAATATTACTTATTTACTTATCTCTATATTTAAATATTACTTATTTACTTATCTTTATATTTAAATATTATTGTAAGTAAATGATGATAAAAATGTTACAA
>WUQG02021770.1:0-11396 GCA_011317285.2 Androctonus mauritanicus | reverse complement strand
GATAAACCTTGCACATTTTTGCTCTTTTTTTAAAAACAGATTAAAATATACTGATATGTGGTAAATAGAAGTAATATGTGATATGTTAAAAACGTTTACATTCTTCCTTATTGTTAAAGGTTCTGGAATTTCTGAGATAAATATTAACAGAAGGGAATCAGTTCATCTTTTAAAGCAATCTTCCTCAACAAAATTAAATAATCAATTTCTGCATTTAACGAAATGTCTTCAAGAAAAAACAAAATGCCCCGAATCTGAATTTTTTATACTGAAAAGAAAAGTTGCAAAATTTAAAGAGGAACATAAAAAAAGATTGTCAAGATCAAACCGAATTTACAAACGATTTATCCAGCAAAGCAAAACATGGTTAGACGGAAGTGTAAAGTTTCAACGATATGATTCTATTATTGCAAATCGTGGACGTCCACGAACAACATTTACTGAAAATTCCGAACGGACAAAGAGAAGAAGAACAAAAGACCTGAGAACACAGTTTAACTGTACCCTATTTGCTCTATTTTGTGTTTTATATAAAATCAAATTGATTGCATTAGCAAGCTTAAGTTGATAATATTAATAAATAAATTTTACATGTTTATGTTCAAACGTAGATACAATATAATTTGTATCTAGCGATTTTTTGAAAATGTAGACAATAACTCAAAGTACATGAAACAAAAATTTAAAAATTAACAAAGTACTTTTTATATGAAAAAACATAGAAACATACGTTACAAGAAGTAAAATATTTTTGGCCACGTTTTCTGGTCGAATACCCCACTGTGCGACGTTCCGGTTGTGTTACTGGTCAACAAGTTCGACACTGTTATGCTCGGAGGATCCGACGTCGACGTACTGACAGATTCAAATATGTGGAGATAACTGTTTAATGATAGAGAAGAGAGAAGAAATAATTCAATTTAATAAAACAAGAAGAATCACTGAAATTCTCGAAAACAAAGTGGAACAGGAACTATTACTCAGATAACCGCCGAGAAGAACAAAGTTAAAAGAAATTATCTATCAAGATAAAAGGGACTGAACTGCAATTACAAATTCCGTCGAAAACTAATCGATATAGCGAAGATATCCTAACTCGATATAGTTCGTCGTACGAAGATATAGAATCTTCAATGACTCTATTTCTCAGATATATTTGACATACTTAGATCACTTTCGGCCTTTCTTGATTTGTACTGTAAATTCGTGAAAGTATCCCACCAGGAATGACTTCAGTTATAAACAATGAGAAGGTTACTATATGACTAAAACTAACCTAATGTTAACACTGGGCAATATTTGCTAGTATTAAATATTTTTGACCAACAATTATGAGTAATTTTCACTAATTTTTTAGTGATTATTTTCTCATATATCCCATCAGTAACATTCAAGGACATAAAAAATGTAATAACTTACCATAATGGCCGCAACTCATATTTGCAAATATACTGTCCATCTAAAGCCCATGATGCACTGAACGCGACGCAAAGCGAAGCATAAGAAAGCAACTTCGCGCGGCTATAAGTGTATAATGTGTCTTGACAAGTTTTTCCCCTGCGGCTGCTCGAGTTAACGCGCGTAGCTGCGCGAAAGGAGATGAAAAAACTGAATTTTGACCAACCAGCACTTGCGAACAATACGGTGCAGCAAGACGCGAAGGAAGCAATCAACCAATAGAAACGAACGTTTTATATGTTTGGAAAATGGCGGAAGTTCAACTATGTGGTTGGGGATTCACATATAGAAGTACAAAAAAGATCATGTCTATACGACATGAGGTTAAAAGAATACCGAAAATATACGATCACTTCTAATAACCTGCTAATAACAAATCAACCACCCTTGTCAACCCGCAAACTTCTCTATCGCAAATCCATGAAACGTGAGAAATAACTGGGATGCAATGTAGACAGGCTGTGGCGCAGTGCAACGCGAAGCGAAGATTTTTTTATCATCTTTGCTTCGCTTCGCGTCGCGTTCAGTGTGTCATGGACTTTATGGAAGAACTGTGTCGTTTAATGCTGATTCACGCTTTTAACGCTCTATTTTCAAGAAACGGATTATCACGTTAAGAGAGAGAATTTTGTATAATTAACTTATGTTGCATATTTGTTTTTCTCAATGTATAACAACTGATAAACCGGATAAATAAAATTTAAATTAATTAATAGGATGAAATATAAACAAATAATGATAAGTTATAAAAAAATAATTAAACTCTTCTGATTATATGAAATTATCTTAATATATTAAAAAATAAATTATGATGAAATATCTATTCGTTCCTTCCTGGAGTGTTTAATTTAAATACTGTATTATTAAACGACTTTATTATAATTATTGATATATATTTCTCTTTTTTTACTTAATGTTTCTCAAAAAATAAATTATAAAACAGAAATCAATAAGTTTTGCCGTCTTATTATAAGTTCATTTGCTCAAATTAACTATATCCATATGCAAAGTACTTAAAGAATCTAAAGCATTAGCCAGAGATTCTGTAGACAGGCCTACGAAGAGTAAGAAGTTGTTTCTTATGGTTTATAGGTAATTACGTTTTAATAACGAGTTACGGTCGGAAAATATTAAATTAATTAATTGAAAATTTCTCTTCAGGTAATTTTCTCTTCGAATTATCATGGACTGCGGCTGGATGCGGCGTCACAAAGTGTACTGTTTCGTTTTTCTTCAGTTTTATTGTGCGTTAATGTTCGCTATTCTTCTTTACGTTTCTACGAATAATTCGCCAGATTTACAGAAGTGGAACAGAATTCGAGTGCGAATGTTACTCGCAATAGGCATTGTCCACGGTTGTTGCGCTCTATGTTTAGGAATTTATTTAGTACGAAAGTACTGGGATAAAATATCAGAATCATTTTCAGCGTATTTCGTATTTATTTATTTATATGTGAGGCATATATGTGACTCGAACAAAGATGATTCCATAACGAGAGTGCTATCGGAATTCGAGAATTCCGATATAAATTTAACTATCAGTACTCCTAGTAATACAAATTTTGTTAAGTCCTCTTCCGAAACTGTTCATTCATCTGCTCCAAGAGAATTTAATCACATGAACATTCAAACCGAATATATGTTAATGACAGATGAAAAAGAATCCACTTCTGAAGACATCATTTTCGAACGGATGCCCCGTTTATGTGCACAAAATAAAGATGCAGTTTCAGCTGAAAGCAAGTAGAATGAAATCGGAATGAAATTTTAAAGAAAATACGATTTTAAAGTATTTAAACATTTTCTGTAATTTCACTAAGAATTATTGGAATTTTCAAATACCGGATGACATTGTTTCAAGTTTCTTGCATTGTTTACACGTTTGCATATAGTACGTATATATAGACTTCCGAAAGGATGAAAGGGGGAAAAAAAGAAGACAAAACAGATTTTGTTATTTTTTGCTGCGGTATTAAATGTATTAGTTTTTCTTAAATTTTGCCCTTTTTAACGACAAATTTTATTGCCTGTTTTTACATAAAATGAAAAGTGTGAAATTTTATTCTTGCTAGTATTAGGAGAGCAATTTTAATCTTTTAATTCATTTTTTAAAAAAAATTAAAAAAAATGATAGAATGGAACCAAAATTATCAAGTTATCCTTTAAAACGATCTACCTACTTTAAATTGAATAACATTGGTATCATTATATATATTATAAACTGCTAAAAACGGGTGCATAAGAAAATTACTAAAATATTTTCTATATATTTTGATATTTTAAGTGCAAAATATATTTTAAGATCTGTATCTTCAAGTTTAATTAAAAGTACCTCTTTAATATTTTTGTATTGTACCAACATGATATACAGTATTTTTAAATTTTTACATTAAATTTTCAAAATTCTTAATTCTACCAATCAACATTGAAACAAAGGGATTAGTTTCTCATTGATTTCAATAAAAAATTATATTTTATTATAATAAAATTAAATGCATACAAAAATAAAATTAGAAAAATTATATCAATAAACCCCTTCAATAAAAAATGCAATGAATTTATTGAAAAAAGTAACACACTACGATAATTTTTTGATCATGTTAGGTGAAATGAGTTGTAAGTTTTCATTTAACGATGATAACTTAGAATTGAAATCTCTGATTCATTGCAATAAATCTACATACATGACACGCAAAAAAATGATCTACGTTATTACGATATAGGTTTTCTTAAATTATTTTAAAATAGATTTAATCCTGCGCTTGTAAAAGGTATACCATCTAAATAATATTTATATATTATTTAATTAAAGGAACAGATTAACAATATTCATTCTCATACATGTATATATATACATATACATACATCACTTATTTTCATCATATAACGTCATATCAAATGTTACTATGGTTGCCGAAAATATTAAGAAAAGCGACTGATGGTATTTCCCAATATACAGCACTATGAATATATTTTAAAGATGATTTAAAAACAATTTTGTTCGATTTTTCCCGCTCTTTCAGTTATGCTAAATTTGCATAACATGGTTAGGGATGATAAAAATTATCTGCCTAGACAGGTAATTCACTTAAGAATGTTAAAGTATAGTGGATTCTCGTTTAACATCACCATTTTCAAGGTGTTGTTTCACTTTGAAAATGGTGATGCATTTTCACTTAGCATCACCATTTTCAAGATGTTAACAACACCTTGAAAATGGTGATGCTAAGTGAAACCATTAAACCCGTATTTCTAATATTATAAGTCAAGGTGACGTTTCTAGATTTATTTCTTGTTGGTACTGGAATTCGTACTATTTGATAACTTTTACCATCTAATCATTAATTGGGTGAAATAAATGAAAAACGCGATTCAAGTGCAGATTTTAAATGGAAAATATTAGATAGCAATTTATACGTTATGATTTAACGAAAGAAAATTATTTTCTAATATCTGTGAATTCTAAGATGTCTTTTACCTCCGTGATTAGTTTTTCTTAACGTCAATTTTCAATCGTTCGCTAATAACTGTACCATTTCTTTCGCATATCACATCTTGATTATACTTGACAAAGTCAGTCGGACTATAGAGGAAGGTGATATACGAGCCCCACTCGAATCCTGAAATAATTTTTCTAATGTAGGATTCGATCCCGGAAACTCTGGTTGAAATGTCGAAGTGTTTCCACGCAGTGAATCCGATTGACCTATTGAAATATACTTTCATACCGTGTTCTCAGACAATATTGTGTAGCCTACATGAATTAATGCTCATATAAAATATGATTAGCTGATTTTTTTACACCTACACTAGAAATTTCTAACACTTTTTCAGTCTTTTATACAGAAAACATAAGAAAAATAGGATTTTATTCCATTCCGCTACCTTAAAAAATTAATTTTTAATTTAGTTTTTGTTCATGGCGTAATAGCAAATCGATGTTAAGTGAGATGGCATTAAACGAGGACCTATTTCCCATTTTATTATTCTTTATATACCGTGCACCCTGTTGATTTATATACAGTTTTTCCGGCTTCTCCTGCTTTTTCGAATCGTGATAAATTTACGCTTTCGGAATTTCGTCACTCATTCAAGAATTAACATCTTCAAAAGTTAATGACATGCAGAATTTAAAGCTTCCTTGATAATCGAAATTTAAATAAAAATCTGATGATTAAACACGTTTTCTCATCGCAATCTCAAAATGTCTCAACCACCATACAGATTTTAAATATCAAAACCATCCTCAAGGGCTGCTAAATTTTAAAGACCTATTCCTATTTTCTATTGATATTCGCTGCCAAACATGGCAGCGAATATCCCTACAAACATGGGCATTGTCTTTTATAATATTATAAATAAAGGTTATAGAATATTAGAATTTATCATTATACTTAGATTACTTAATGGTAATAACCTAAATACAATGATAAATTCAACATAAAAATATATATGGTACATTTTAATTACTATAATAAAACATATCGCTGTCCATCATTCTTTGTGCTGAGTTTGCTTGACATTTCAATAGAGTAATCGTGATTAGAAATTTATTTTTTTAATGGTCACAATGAATATTCATAAAAGATGCATGCAAATATAAAATTCCTTTACATGATGATGTTTAGTCTTTATACATTCTTTAAAAAGTTTTTATTCATGTGTTTTCTGGTGTAACAATATAATTAAATAAGTTTTCATTCATTTAAAGTCCACGATGTTTCGGGGAAAAAAGTCATTATCATCTGCATTGAAACTGAATCTATATATTGTTATTTTTATTGGATCATTGATTTAATATGCAGACATCATTATCCAGTAATTTATAACATTTCCAGTAGCTTAAATAAAATTAACTTAGAATAATAAGCGAAAGCGAAGTGTTCGAGTTTGGATATTTAACATATTTGGATGATTATTGCA
Organism: Androctonus mauritanicus; assembly: GCA_011317285.2. NCBI lineage: Eukaryota > Metazoa > Arthropoda > Arachnida > Scorpiones > Buthidae > Androctonus > Androctonus mauritanicus. The sequence continues at coordinate 5,015 of WUQG02021770.1, read as the reverse complement.
AATTCTTCGTAAACCAGTACAGATATTTGAGGGATATTCCGGATGAGAAATGGTAAGTTATTCTCTGTTATCTGCTGTAATATCTTTAAAAATAATATTAATTAGATGTTAGCAATATGGATTTATTTCCGATTTTCTTAGCAATGAAGTTTTCAATTTATTATGCATTTTTTTGAAAATCTAAGCTAAGTGTATTCATTATAAAAATGACTCTAATTAATGAAGCATAAGACTCTTTGTAAGGTAGATCTAACTTGTTTTGCCAATGCTCAGAAATTTCTATAAGTTGAAACTGATCTTAAGTACGAAAATACTTCATCTTTAATACTACATAACGGATATCACGCTGTAATCTTTAATCGTTAATCATTTCAGCGCCTTGCTGATAAACGAAATTAGAAAAATTTAAACCATAAAACTATGCTGTAGATCGTGACCTTTAAAAGTATGGATAGTGAATATTTAATTTGCATATGACTAACGACTGATCTTAGTCGTTAATAAAATCACGAAACAATACCCATATGTAGCAAATTCGCGAAGCTGAAGTTCGTTTTATGCCTTGAAAACGATTGTGGGGCTTTGCGGTGACATAAATAAAGTGTGTTTATATAAAATATCTGTGATTATATTCTTAGAAATAATAATTTTTTCAATGAGTTCATGCTCGCTGTTTAAAATTTTTCAACATATGAACTGTTCCATCAATTGTCGGCCGGATTGGCCGCGTAGAAACGCTTCGGCTTTCCACTCTGGAGGACCCGGGTTCGAGTCTCGCGTCCCATCTCTTGAAAATATTTATCAAAGGATCCGGGCCCGGCCCATCGATCCCCATCCTTCATAATCCGGCTAACCCACCCGCAGGAGTGGGCAGCCTATGGAAGGGCTTGTTTGGTCCCGTCACTTACTTGTTAGTGTTTTACTAGAATGGAAAGTGGTGTCATCTGCTGACAAAATAAAAATAACTGTTTCATCAAGAGATGGCGAACTCATGATGAGTATATTCTATTGAGTAATCAATAAGTTGAACTTAAAACTTATTCTTTACGTTAATCTGATTACTAGGTGATGATGCTATTTCACAACCAATTATGAGCTGCTTACATCTTGTTAATAATATTCTCATGAAAAATTAAAAATTACAGAGGCAAAATCAGTTCCGTTCCTCCAAACAATGGGATTTATCCTATGATTTCAAATATTTATATTTCTATGTTTCATCCTTTCTTCACGCAGCCTGCCAACTTGTCAATCATTGCTATAATTAAGCAATATAAAATTTATTATGTATACAGTACATGGAGTATTCATATGAAAAGTAATAGATTTCATGCATAGTACAAATAAAGAATAATAATCATAGTTCATAGCCACGTTTCAATGCATTCTCACTATCATGATTTCATATTTATGATGTAGCCTACTGATATGACGATTTACTTTTATGTACAATATGAACGATTTTAAGTATTATAATCGTCATAATATTATGTACTATGACGATTTAAGTACTATATGACGATTTTAAGTAATATATTAAATTGATATAATAAATCAAAAAATTCTGATAAAATGTAAAAAATACAGTTTAACTAAGCGCGTTAGTCAAAGACTATTTCTATCTCAGAATCGTATTAATTTAAAAATGTTTTAAACAAGGAAAACCTGAACAGAAATATACAAACTGATAGCAAAATTCCTTGTAATCATCTTTGAAATTTTACCTTTCGAAATAAGGATAAAACTTCCCGATAAACGGCTAAATATTAAATGATTACCTGCTGGTGAAATGTGTTTCGCGTCGCATCCGGTAGCGCGGCGTCGCCTGTATAGCTAGCATATTTAATGAATTTATACATATGTCTCCTGATCACGATGTAAAGATCGACTAACACGAATCTTTAAACCAAAGAACCATATTAGTCGATCTCTACATTGTGGTCCAGGCGAAGCACGAATATATTTATTATGCTGTATAGACGATGGATAACATGCTGCCGGATTCGACGTGACACGCCTTTCACCAGCAGGTAATCTATCATTTAGCCCGATAAGCTTTCTTTAGTTAATTTTGAAATCAAATCTAACGGTATTAAAGTAGAATACTGAAAGTTTTATACATAAAACATCATTGCCGAACGTTCACGAATATAGTTAGCTTGAAGTTTTTCTTCGTAAATTAGAAAAGCATGCAACTTCACGAACTTCATGATATTTTACGACAACCTCTTCGATTGTCGTAAAATATCATGAAGTTTAGTACGAATTAAAAATTAATTTTCTTAGTTTTTAATAATTCTTCACGAGAAACATTTATAGATTTCTTTTGTTGCTATATTTAATTTAATTATTATTAAGATCAGTCAGTTCGTAGGTAGGATTTAAGAAAATTATTTCTGCTTTTAATTCAATACTTTACGTTAAAATTGTGGATTTAGAGAATTAAAATCTTATTTTCTCCTACTTTATTTGCATATAAAGCAAGTGTTTACATGCAAATTGCCTTTGGTATAAAGCATCGAAACGATAAACACTTTGCTTTAGATCGAATTATACTAGAGTGGTAATAAATGTTGTTTAATTTTCGATGACGATAGTTCTTAGAAAAGTATTTAATTTTTTTAATTATTGAACTTAATTTTATTGCAGGTAATTCCGTATTTGGACTATGGAGTGTTGTGTGAATCGACGTTATAAAATATTTGGACTCGTTTTACTTCAATATTGCTTCGTAGTAATATTTTTAACTCTACTTCACTTGTCTTTAAGTGATCTACCCGATTTTCAGAATTGGAACGGCAACAGTATTCGTGTCCGAGCGCAGTTTATACTTTGCATCATTCACGGATTTTTTGTCGCATCGCTAGGAATTTATCTTTTGCAACGAAAACGTCACGAAGTGTCTGAATGTTTTCGAGAATGTATATCTTCTATTTATTCTCGAGTGACTGTGCTGATGAGATCCGATAACCAAGATAATAATGATTTATCTGAAAGAGTATCGTCGGGTTTCACGTATATCGATGCAAGAGATTTGTCTCCCGGACTGTCTAATGCTGCACTGGCAAACAATACAATAGAATCTGCTACCGAAACAAAACAGTCATCTGCTCAACGAAAAACTAAACACAAACGTAATCAATCTGTGCATTTTCTATCTGGAGGCTTAGAATCGACTTACCAACGATCGACGTTAACTACATCGTTCGAAAGTAACTTAACCGGAATTGGAGTACCACAAAATGCAGATGAAAATTCTGCAGAAGGAAATACGGAACAGGATATAAATGAGAATAATGAGATACCACAGATAGAACATGTTGAAACTACTATTAGCAGTTCGCCAAATGAAGCCTCTGTTTCCAAACTAATAAAAGAAAGTTTAGAAAGGCAGGAGACATTCATGGATCCAGAAACTTATGTCTCTCCGAGCGAAAATAAATATAATTTTAGGTCATGGATACTTCTCGACGATCTTTCCACAAAAAACGAACGAAAATAGCAAAAACAAATGTGGTAGTGTCGGATGAAGTGAATGCAGATAGAACTACTTTCAATACTGAAAAGAGCAAGATGAATAAGCAAAAATTGATTTTAAGTATCTCAGTTGAGATTTTTCAATTATTTTGAAGCACAATTTTGATTACAAACATGTTTTTTTAATCTAAAAGTTAATTTAAAAAAAAAAAATTTCTATTTTTCACTTTATCCTTTTTAGTAAACCAAAATTTTTAAAATTTTCTTTTTTAAATGTTGTTTTTAGTTTTTTTAGTTTTTTTTATACAAAGATTTAAATGATAGGAAGGCTTGATGATTTTTCAAGTTTTTTTTTCCTAAATCATTTTAATTTCCTAGGATATTTTAAGCAAATATGCCGAATAATGCTGTTTCGTCATTCTCACGAATGTCTCAAACAGCAGCATATCATAGAATAATTTTGCTGTGAATTTTGATATTTTTAACTGAGGAAATCATGTATTTCTGCATTTGTAATTTTCCGGAAATCAATAAAGGATACTCATTTTAAATGTGCTCGTTAATTTATTAATTAGTTTTAATTATAATTATTTTCAAGTTTATTTTTAATATTAAACAGCAGGTATATAGTATATACCCGCTGTTGTACATGTATAGAATATGTGTGAGCTATAACATCTACTAGTGTTATAGTATCGAATACGTATCACTTATATGTTATTTATACCAAATTTATTTATTGATAACAAATGCTTATCAAGAATAGAATGAAACCAACTTGTTTTTAATACGCGAAAAGTATTTCTTGTGAGTTCTTAGTAAAAAAAAAATTGGAATGATAGCATTTCCCTTTATACAGTTTATCAAATATTGATTTTTTTAAAGAAATTTTGATATGGCGTAATTCATTTCTAAATATGTATATAAAAGGGGTCACATGGCATTGTGACGTAATTACCGCGGCGAAATTCATTGGTTTTTGTCCAATTTTAACTAGGACACGTCACCATGACATCATAGTGCCGCCGTGAAAACGATTTTGTGACTTATATCATAATGTCACAATTTATTAGTATATTTTTCCTCCAATTCGTTCCCTGGAAGTTTTAACAGTTACTTTTCCCACGATCACTACTAATACAAAATAATGGTGCGAGGCGGGCGTGCCCGACTGGGCGGTCCGGTGTCCGTACGGGGTCTCATTACTGGCCCTAGTGACAGACGTGGGACCGCCAATAGGGACCCACGAATGAGCCCCCAGTGACGGATGCGCAATCGCCTGAACAACACGAGATGAGTCCTTTAGTCGTCTTTAATGATACACGGGATGATAGACTCAATGGTGAGTATGTTTTGATCCCATACCCATAGAGGCATTATTTTTTATTAGTGTTTTTAGACGTCCATTATTATTATGACCTGATGACGTCATCACCGCAGCTACGATTATTAATAATTCAAAAATTTTCTGTAGTTTATTCTAATGATTCCTATAGTTTTGAAGAATTTTTTCCAGTGATACTCCAAGAATCACTATG
>WUQG02021769.1:0-31305 GCA_011317285.2 Androctonus mauritanicus | reverse complement strand
AAATATTCTTTATAGCAATGAAATCTTTGTTTTTCATGTTTTTATCATTCTTACGAATAATCTGTAAATATTCTTTATAGCAATGAAATATTGGTTTCTCATGTTCTTGTTTTCTCCATGTTTTTATTAGTCTCACGAATAATCTCTTAATATTCTGTGCAGCAGTGAAATCTTGGTTTCTCATTTTCATAATATTATAAATCTCCAAGGTGACTCCGGATTTAAAATATTTACAGAAGCATCGAAAATAATTTAGAATCCGAGTAACATCAAAGACATTATATTACGGCATTGGTCTTAAAAGTTACGATATTAAAATTTTGTGTGTTAAGCAACCGAAATTTTGCCTTTTAGCAATAAAATTTAACTTATTGCACCATATTTAACCCGTTTATCGCGTCGGATTTATATAAATCATGCAAACTTCCCTTATATATAATTTTAATTTGGAATTAAACAGACCATTTAAGCGATCCGTTACTACTTTATATCTTTCGGTAGCTAATTTTCTTTATCATTTTCTAGAAAAATCTTAATAAATTTTCTATCCAAACAGCCTTTTTAACTCTCTAAAAAAAAGTAAAAAGATAATTCTGTTATATCGTTCCGTTGATCGTATTTAAGACCTAATTAAATAGTGTATCGAAAGAAAACATTTATATAGAGATACTGCGTTACTTTTATTGTCTCGGAAAATCTTTTATTTCATTGGAAAATAAGTTTAAATTTAAGGAGAAATAATCAAAATTTTCTCAAATGTGCAAGAGTCGGCTCGGTTAGCAGCATCATGGATTTCAATCCCTCACGCTAGCATTTTATGAAGACAGTTCCAATTATTCATCATTTATGAAGATGAGAGTGTAATCTAAGCCGAGTTTATGACAATCATTTAACCACCGTCTTATTTTATTTTCACGATTTAAACTAAAAAGGAAGAAAAATCTAATAAAGTAGAGTCTAAAGTGTGATATTTAGGATGGCTACTTTAACTAGAATGCTTGTGTGTGCGAGCTTTTAACGTTGTTACGATTGAATCTCGACCTCCTTTATAGAGTCATCATTTCCCTCTCGTATAAAAGTAAATATATGTAGTATAAAAGTTAATAAAAGTCGTAGATATTGAACTTTATACTTTTCCCCAGTATTAAACTTTAACTGCTACTCTGGAGAATAGTAAATTTCATACGAAATAAATTGTTTAACATATTATGGATTAAGAGAATAACCCTACCAAAACTTTACGATCTCCGATGACTTAACGGTTATAATTGAATTATAGCTATTTTTTTTTTCTTTTTTTTTAATTTCTTAACCTGTTGATAGATAGATGCACTTCAAAAATGACAAAACGTTCCGGCAAACATTTTCATTCACGCTTTTTGTTTGCTTAGAGCGCTTTGTGCCGGAGTTGTCTGTGTCTGCCTTGCCTATTTGCATTTCGTTATCACGTGAGATGCACAAGTGGCCATCTGCGCTAATTGTTTTGCTCAAGCGAGACATGCTCTGCTCGTTGTTTACCAATTTTCTGCTATCAAATTAATAAGTACCATTAACAAAGAAAATTCTATAATGGTAATTTAGTATATATATAGAGAGAGAGAGATAGAGAGAGAAAAATATTAAGAGCAGTTGCACGCTTTTATGAATAATAATTAACATGTCGAAACGAACCGAGAAATATTTTTTTTTTTTTTTTAATTTTTAATTCGAAGAAATCATTAAGTTAAAAGTTTTCTCGTCAGCAACCAGTAGAAATATTTTTATTTTTAAGATAAGCAACTCGATATGTTTGGCGTCGAAAAAGAAAATCGTGTAATGTTTTTAACGAGTCTTTAATGCTTAATAAAGAAACTTAAGAATGGAAAAGTTCCGAATATAAAATCTGTATATTATGAAGATTTTCGGATGACTGAAATCATGACGTACACGTGATTTAGCACTGAACATTACTCATAAATAACCTTTTTATTTTTTTTCCTCCCCTTTTTTTTTCTTTCTCTCTCTCTCTCTCTCTCTAAAGTGATGTGGAAGTAGCCGGATCATTTGTCACGTTAAACTGTAACCGTTCATCAATACCTCCATTTTCTCGATCTTTTCGGTACGCTCCCGTGATTCTCCTTATTATGCCACTACTTCGTTACACAGTCTACAGTAAGGAGTATAAAATTCCAGTAGTTCGCTGCCTTTGTAAATATTCATAGGTAATTTACAGAACAATGCATCATGAACCGAACTAGTCTTTCCTTCCGGTATGCCACGTCACGCTGCCGTTGTTCTCATCTCAACTCTCATAGGCATTATACAAATTATCAGTACTGCCTTGTCTGTTTACATGTCAGCACACCAAAGGACGAGAAAATTGTTCTGTTTGCATTCCTCCTATTTCGGTTTAGTTTCCGAATTCAACGAGACTAAATCACTCTGTAAGTTTCTCGTTTACAGGACGTCGCACAATTGTCGCCATTCGTTATTTATCAAGAATATTGTCTCTCTCTCTCTCTCTATAACGACGATAAGAGAGTTTGCACTCACTCGTATTCATTCTTTTCCCAGTATAAAGTAAAAAGGAAAGCTGTAAAAAAAATTCTATTTTTAAGAAATGAAAAAAAAAGAAACAGCTATGTTTGATTTATCACTGTTTACAGAAACCAAAATAAACCGTTTAAATATCTTTAAAATGTAGTTCATTCGCTGTTCAAATTCTATTAAGAGAAATAAATGCACAAATCCGATTTTTTTTTGTTTAAACCGCGTACCGATCTCAGCTATAATCGTAAAGAAAAACACGAATTCTCTACTAGTGCTCATCGTTTTTTTTTTTTTTTTTCTACTTTTTTCCCAAAGAGGATTTGGAGATGTTTTCTTCGAAATGGCACCAGATAATTAGAGGTGGTCTGCCAATAAAAAAAAAAAAAAATTCTTCATTCCAGAGTAGGAGAGAGAGAGAAAAAAAAGTCAAGTATCAGATCTATTTGAAGCAAGAGAACCAGCTTTGTACTTTATCCTCTTTAATCACCCATTACGTTCAAATCGCGCAACTTGTGTCCTGATGAAAGAAACCACGTGAACTGTATGCGTTACCAAATCGATCGCCAACCTCTCTCCTCTCCTGCCGAGTTGGGTCGTGGAGTCGTCAAACTAAAAACTTGATTTTTCTTCTTTGTGTGCCTTTTTCTCTTCCTCTGCGAATATCTTAGAGAGAAGAGAGAGACTCCCGTGAAAAGACTCCATTGTCTCACGAAGCTGCTATCTTGGTTTTATCAGGCACAAGCAACTGAAGGGAAAAGAAAGATATTTGTTGACGTCTTTTGTTCTGCTTGCTAAGAATGATAGGACTGACTGAGGCAGACCGTCTCTGCCTCATTAGTTCCTGCCAACGAAGCTACTGTCTCTGAGGGAATATTTAACTAATAAATTTTGCTATTGTGATTTAATGTTACTCTGTCTATAGTAGTTCGTGCACACTGTGGTCATTCCCTCATGCGATTAATGTCTTTCGTTTCTCCATTTTTCACTTCTTCGTGACTTAAATAATTTTCTTAACTTTACTAATGAAAATTTTAACCATATTAATTTTCTCTGATGGTTTGTAATTTGTTTACAATTGAATAAATCCTAAGAGAATAACCATCTCGATAAAAGGCATACGTACATTCTCGTTTTTTAAAAACCGACTACGATAGTCTTTCTTTTTTTAAAGTCGATGTTTTTGAATGACTGCCATCGTTGTAACATTGAAAAAAGTCTCAATGTTTTTCAAAGGAATTGGGAATGAATGTTCGTCGTTATCTTCAATGACTTCGAATTTCATCTTGATGAGATTATTCGACTATCTGACTAACTCGCAGAGATCATCCAATTAGAGATAGAGTGAGTCTCTCCCTTGGGATAGCTCTTCAAAATGGGCAATATTGCTGCAGTCATTGGGATATCCCACCAATACTTTCTCCTTCAAATATCGATCGATAGATAAAATAGTTTTCCCCTATCAAGAACGACAAATTCGAAGTTTTTATACGTGGTAATCGTTTCCAAACACGAAGAAGTTGTAACGTAGAAAAAATATAAAAATGACACTAATAATTAAATCATTAAACTTTCTCATAATATCTTTTTCCATATTTTAAATTAAATTAAAACATATATATATATATGATGTGTCTGTTGTGATGTAAGAATTTTTTTTGTTTTAAAAAATTCCAATAACCATTTTCCTGATTAGTTCCGCAAGAAACGAAGTTAACTCGTAATTTTGTTTTGTTATGTCTGTCTGGAACGGTGTAAATCTTTCGAAAAACCTAGTTAAATGGCTTTGGAAATGGTTTCTTTTGTTTCAGCTTAGAACTTTTTCTAATATTTTATCGTCTCGCGTCAATCTCAGAGACTGTTCGTCCATTGTACAAAGTATACTATACGTCTATCTATTGCTAGCAATTTTCTAATTCATCTACTTCCTATCATTTATCATTCTCTCTCTCTCTAGTACGGAAGTTACTTATAAAATTGTCTTTCTTCCCATTCCATTGTGTAGATAAAAGCTAAAATTGGCTACTGTCTTTCCCAAACAATTGATATTCTTCTCACATTAGATGGTGGGTACTTTTTTACTTTGGATAATTAAGTACACTTACTATCCGGCATATTTTTGCTTTCGGGTCGTATAGCGTACGAACTTACATACAAACGACCAATTTTCACGGTTACACCGTAACTTATCGCATGCAATATTCTACCTAACTACACTTCAAAAATTCGTATATAAATATCAGCAGAACTTTTTAAAAACATTAATATCATCAAGTTGTTTGAGTTTTAAATAAAATACGTCGCATTCCCTCTCTTGTTTACAGATTTAATTATAACGTGAAAGTCCATTAAACAAATTTACTATCCGTAATATTTTTGATACTCTGATTCTGACGGAAAAATTAACGAAAAATTTTCTAGTTTTAATTTATGTGCAAAATTTTAATTTCGACGAGCAGTGTAAATAACAGAAGAGAAAGAGTCGAGTTTTCTTTTATCATCTGCACATGATACGCCGCTTTAATATACCGTGTAAATTTTTTTTTAATGTATTTTAAATTTTGTTTAAAAGATAATTTATTTTGATAATAGTTGTAAATATTCTAATTATTTTTATTTATTTATTTATTATTATTTTTTTTTTGTGTGCAGAACATGTTCACGACTTCAACTGTGGCAAGCTTTTCTATCGCACATTTTACATCGATACCAAGAAAGACGCGTTGTACGTCGGAGCTATGTAAGTATTTCCATGCTTTCTCTTTTACATAAATTACATGGTTGCTGCGGGGATCCATCCCCTATCCCCAAAGCTAGATGCGTTTCGTATTGAATGTGTCATGAGTACCAAATCGACTTTTACTTGCTTTTCTCAAACATCGTCATATCGCTTGATATCGCATCTCAGAAAGATGGAAACCACGTGGTACTTCGATACGCAACATTTATTATAGCAGACGGGTAAAAAAAAAGGAAATTTCTTTTTTTTTTCTTCTTCTTCTTCACTCTCCACATAGCTTACAAATGTCAGCATTCTACACCAGAAGGAACTTTTTCGACTGTTTACATTAAAGGGGAAGCAATTTCGAAAGAGTATAAAAAATAAAATAAAAAAAAAAACAGCGAAATATTTTTATATAACATCGCGTTTGGAAATTGTTTATATTTCTACATCTGTATTGAGATTAGCTAAACTTTTTCTTTCGTTGTTTATTATTTTAAATGTAAATTTAGTATTCGGAACGTTTGATAATATATAGAGAGAAAGGCAGAGAGAGAGAGAGAGAGAGAAATTTATTTTCGTGATATCACGATTCGGTACATAAAATAGCATAAAACATATTTTTGATTCCGTCTATCTCGATCTGTATAAAATTAACTTCGGTTTATCGTTTTTTTCTGCATAAAATTAAGTTTAAACTGGCGATATTTTTTTCTTTAAAGAGAATAACAAGCAGAATTCTTTACGTTTTTAATAAAATAAAAAATCGCCATTTTAACGGTAACTCAACCTGCTAGACTTATTTAAACTAAATTGTGTTATCTGAAGATATATACAGGTTACAATTATTTTGGACAGCGACCCATTTAGGCCCCGGTATTTAATATTTCGGGGATAGAATTCTGCACAACGCGTTGGGGAGTGGTTGACCCAACGGTCAGAACAGGGGTCACGACCTTCCGGTTCTTAACCGCTGGGTCGCGATTCCGACTGAATTACCAAGTATGGCAATTTATCACCGTGCTTAGTATCGAAAGGAGTCCAAATAAGCGCTGAAAACATTAGATTAAATCCACAAAATAGTTACAGGACTAATAAATGTAATCTATACGCGATGGAATTAAACAAAGAAAAACAGAAACTACCTTTAAAAAATGAAGAAAGATTTATTATTATGGTTTTTCTAAAGATAGATTTCAATCAGATATCAATGCAGAAAGCCCAAACGCGGATAAGACAAACGGAATACGACAAAAACTAATATATTCTATGATATTTAATATTTACTCGGCCATAAGAAAACGATATAACCGTTATTGTTTGCCGAGCCACACACAGGAAAGAAACCGAGATCTTTCCTTTCTATATGTAGTTTTGTAGTTTCTAAAGGCCATTTCTTATACAGTCAGTACACACACATTGAGAATAGCAGTAGAGGTGGTCTGTAGCCAGATCCTGTCGACAGACATAGCCTTGGGGACAACAAGATATTTCACTCGTCACCGGCATTTTATAAATCGATCTGGGCTCTTTCCAATAGATGGCTCCCGGTTATCGGTCCCTGTACGTAATAACGTCCCAGGACCGTATTCTATCCCTGGGGCTCCATCCCAAAGTATTATTATAGCCGAGATAGCGAAAATTATGAAATATTTGATTAGAAGTTTGCCCGAACTGAAAGTCTAGTCAATCAAACGTTATGATCTATGTCTTCAGATAACTCATTGCCAAGCAGGAACCCGAATGACAGCAGTTTGAGATGAGTATGCGAAAGATAAAGCTGGAGTCAGGCTGTGTAAATACCGAAAGAGATAGAGTAATGAACGGCGTACACGTGCTGTTTTTGATGCATCAACCATTCCCCCGGTAGATCGCTCACACCTAAAAACCGTCAAGAGTAATGGTGATGGATTGACACTCGGCCTATCTGCATGTTTTCTCATCCAGATAACGCTTCCTTCTGCAATTGCCTGACAAAGTGATGCCTTGGTACCGAACTTCGTCAACAAACACTGATCGTTTATACACCAGAGAAAACCCAAATGGAACTTCAATTTGCAATCTATCACCGCTTCGAATATTTTAACTGTCCTTCCGTTTCCATTCTTTTTTAAAAAATAATTTAATAGATCGTATTATACTTAATTACTTTGACTCGAATATTTTAAATTAAATCAGCATCTCTTCCGCCATTTTTAAATGACCGATAACTTTCTCCCATTTGTAATTTGTCACGTAATAAATGTTAGAAATTTTCGAACGTCGCCCAAACCGACTTTCAACTAGATCAGCATTAACATACGCTTAGAGTTAAATCGAATTAGCGACAATTTTCGAGGTGATTGCGCTAATGTGACGCAGTCGCTGGTATAAAATCGCTGTTTGCTGCTTAAAGTAAACATCCATTAAGTCTTCGTCGCTATGGATCAACAGTTTTTTTAATGGCTACCTTTTCTAAACCATCAAAACTTATTTTCAGCCCATTTGCCAATGAAAATGTTGCGCGCTCTCTCTCTCTCTCTCTTCTCTCTCTGTCTTTATTCTTCTCCCCTTCAAGTTAAACAGGGGATAGTGATGGTGGTGGTGGTTGTCATGGCAGCAGAACAATCATGCAGTAAAGTGACACGAAGCGCTATGGCAGATGGTCGAACACACTTTCCTAGAAATATTTATTCACAGCTTCTTTGCTTCGGTCTGTGCTCCCTGCTGACGAAGCAATGAGAAATCACTTGGGTAGGATGACCGATGATCCATCTTCGACTTAGAGTCCTAAAGAAAGTCGTCAATAAATGACGTGACAGCAATCTCAACTGCTAGACTCCATTTAGAATAAGCTGGGTTCATATTCAGTTTCCACCCAGTGATGCTCTACCGAGCTTATCCACCAGCTCTACTTCCCTCGGGATTTATTGGGACATTAATTGATTATAGCATCAATTCCAAACGCATTATTCGCTTGATCTAACAACTCTTAATCTACATCCATCCGAAATATTTTTCTTCATAAAGTCAAATTAATTTAATTCGGTTAAGATAATGCGAAATTAAAGCAATTTCCTTTAATTAAACGAAATCCAAAGAATAGTTTTTATTCAACGAGAGCCTTGGGAATAACAATTAGCGCTACTTGACAAAATAAGACGTACGAAAGTCGTAAAATTATTAACATTTTAATACCGAAATGATATTATTGTTATTATTAAACCGAAAGCTTTTATCTAATTACGAATAAACCCAAAGGAAAGCGATCAAAAATTACGCACAAGTTAAAACTTTACAGATTAAAGAGATTGTTAATGAATGTTAACGTTTTTATCACTTATTTTTTCCTGCCTTTATCGCATCTCGTCGTACTTAAAAGTTTTAAAGATGAATTGTATAGAAAAATTCCATATCTTTTTACCGATGTTCGAAATTGTTTGTAAGTCGTCGTCCAGAAAAATTCTCATCACTAAGTGCCGTCTGATGAAGACCAATATTTTTTTATTTTTTTTTATTTTTCTGTCTAAGTGCCAGACTTTCGGGAAACATCGACCACATTTTCAATGATAATAAAAGGAACAAACTATTATACAGTAGCCAGTTTAATAAATGTTAGAAGTTATCTTTTTAACAATTACAAAAAAAAAAAAAAATTCGTCATTTTGTTACTTTTTAAATAGATATATTACACTAAAAAGTATAAAAATTAAAGAGTAATTTTCAGTTTTCTTTGTCGCAATCTTCATAATTTTTTATTTTTATTTCCTCTTTTTTTTTCCCGAACGTGTTCAGTCATAATTCAGTAGATAGATATAAATGATTAATGCAGTATATAGTAGCGAATTCGTAAAATTTCTCTTCCATTATCCTTGAGAGTCATAAATTATCCTGTTTCAAAATCAAAACTGTTTCATCTGCCTTGCGTATGCATGTTTAACGGAAGATAGACGCACCAGGGGTCTGTCTAAATGGGACACGTTGTACTTCAAAACTTTTACTCTTGGAAGTCTTGTTCTCATGAGTGTTGCGTGACCTGATTGAAAATGCGAGTGCTGCAGTTTTTAGCATGTCAGCTGTTGGCAAAAAAAAAGAAAGAGGAAAAAAAAAAAACTCTCGAAATGATAAAGTGAGCTTTTATTTGACTACGGTTCTGTAGAAAGGTCGTAATTTTAAAGTGAGCGTTGTTTTCTAAAAATAATTGAAAGGTCTGTCACCACGTCTGTTTTCAATTTTTACTTTTAAATGGCATTTTAACAAGATGCGAAAATTTTATAAATAGAAGAAGAAGAAGAAAAAAATCTACAAAATTTTATATGAAGAACTATCGTCGTCGTCGTTGTTGTTGCTATTGTCAAACTTTTATTTGGAAATTATCGTCCATTAAGTTTCACTATAATCGTAAAAACAGAATAAGCTCGTCGAGTTTCATTTAATGGCACTAAAATGAAACTTCTGAACTTTGCTTTTCGTTTGATTCAATTATTATTAATAAAAAGATTTTTCTTTTTTCTTTTTTTATTTCCGCTTTCTGCAATTCAGAATTTGCATTATATATAAAAGATATATAATACAGTATAACTAGATTATGCTACGAACCGTATGCATATTTTCGTAAATATTTTAAAAATGCATATGCATTATTCAGCTTGGAAAAATTTTAAATTTTAGAAATGATATTCTATTTTATGACGTATCATTTTCTGTTGGAAATATAGTACATAAAATGCAGAAAACGTTTACTTGCAGTTTTCAATTTGCAATGCATGTTTCATTCATTCATAAACGTATCGTTACATGTGACTTATATAAAAATATATATACTATATATATATATATATATTTTTCGAATGACTGAATGCTTATATCACGGTATTTTACGTTTTAGAATATCAAAATAAATTATTATTTATATACATAATTCAGTCGATGTGCTGATTATAACTTATACAGCATATATATAGTAACACAGACGTAATAGACCAGTTAATGGCTGCTGATTGTACCTATTACTTCTGGCTAGCATGTATATGTATGTGTAGTACAGTATTTACAGCACTTATTATTCTTTCTCTCTCATTGTTCAACTTCGAGCATTTCTTTATGTTATGTAAATGATTTTTTTTACACTAAGGAATTCAAAATACAGTATATGAAAATCTGTAGAAATCTACATACATATATAATATCAGTAAATTACTCTAGACTTTCCATATTTTCAATTCATTAGCAGCGAAAAAACATCATTACACATGCAAATTCAATAATTAAAAAATATTTATTAAAAATTTTTTTTATCTAAAAAAAAAGTATTCGAAGTTGAACAATGGGAAACAGAGTTAGTTTTTATCATAGTCTTTCTAAACATGTCTTGTGAAGTTCATTGTTTTCAACCGTTAGAGAGGGGAACAGACCTATTCCGGATTTTGGGATTCCGAATAAGAGAATATTAATCTCTTACGATAAAAACGTAATATTCTTCGTTCGAGCGTTTCTTTAATGTAATATTCTTATTTTAAAAACAATAATAATGCAAATTTGTCTTGTTGTTAAAGCACTTAAAATATTAATAAAAGAAAAAGAGATTCGATAGGCTTTAAGATTTTTCTTCGAAGTGCATTATTCCATTACTAATTTTACGTCCTACCTGTTCGTCTTTCGATTTACTTCTGATGCATTATTATTTTTTTTTTGTTTTCCCCAATTCCTCTACGAATATCTCCGCTATTTTAAATTTCTTTTAAGAGATATGTTTCCGATAAACATCGTTATTATACAATTCGTTCTTACCGGGAAAAATAGTTTGATTATTATAGTAATATATTCTTACAGATAGCGTGTACTTAATCTATTATTCACCCTGGAGAAAATCAGACATAACAACACGAAATTCTAGCAATTTAATAAAACCAAATATCTGCGAGCTTTAGTAAATGTATGTGATTCATTTGTAGTACGAAAGCTAATTTGCTATAGTTCTATTGTTACAGGAAATTATCGCATCGCAGGGAAAGATATCTAGAAAAGATTGTTTCGTTTCGATCGATTCGTTTCGTGCCTAAAGCAGGGAAAGCATAGTAATGTTTATATATTTTTCTTCTATAATTGACTAAGTATACCACGTAAGAGAGGAATATAACTCGGTTTTCGTTCTGGTATATGAGTTTCTCATACCGAACAACAGCAGATTTTGTTTGCTTCTGCCTATACCGCTATGACAGTAAGCATAATGGGAATATTTGTTCGCTTAACCTATCTATCAAAACAAACTGACTATAAGCAGTCCCGGTGAATTATTAAATTATTTGTCATACAAGCGAAAACTACGTATTAGCTTGCTCTGTTACACACCTATTATATTTTATGCTAATGAGTTCTAACCTATATTTAACGTTCTCTGCACTTCTCTCCAAGTGAAGAAGAGGACTAATTTCTGTGGTAATTCGCTTTAAAGAAGAAGGAAAAAAAATTACATTAGTCGTAATTATAGTGGGAATTTTATATAAATATTTATAATAGAAAAATCTCTCCTGTTTACAGTATTTTTTAACGCGCAATAAATGTTTTATTATGCGCCATAAAAATTATATATCGTATAAATTTTTTTTCCGCCTTCGAATAAATACCGTAATATCCTAAGAAAGTTTGCAAATTTATATAAATTAAAGCTGGAAGAACCATCCGATTAATTCTTGAACGTAAGTTATTCTCTAGAGATTATTATTATTACTGTTTTTTTTTGTTTGGTATGTACAAAACGTTTAAGTGTAACTGGAGGAATAAAAGGAAAAAAATTCTGTTTCCTCCAAGCTAGTTTGACATTAAAAAAAAATATATCCCTGCACGATATTTAATTGGATAACAAACATGTTTATTTTATACTTCATATTTTAATTAGTTAAATAATTAGAATTTTAAAATGCGGTCGATAAAATTTTAAAACTTATTGAAATATTAACTAATTAGATATTCAGTAGCAATGCCGGTTTCCAAATAAGATTCGTTTTACTCTTCCGTGATCATTATTATATGTCTACTCCACAATTTTCGTACTTTAATTGCGCACTACAATTTCTCTCTAAGTCATCATATTCTGAATAAGTATCATTCTAACTATTCCATTAAATTTAAGCATTAACTTCAAAATGCCAGCAAATCACATAAATTCTTTTCCATTTATCCTTTTTTTTTTTTTTCCTTGATGTCATTATGCTGTCGATTTTTATCTTTATGAATAAAGTCGATGTCTCTCGCATTTATTAAATATAACTTCTCTAGAGTTTTTTATTTAAAAATTATACGTAAATTCTTCTTTTTTCCTCCCTCTTTTTACACAAGTTTCTGCCACAACGGATAACTTACCTGTATTTATAAATTTAGGAAAATTGATATGATTATTTACGATTTATTGAATATTATAAGTAAAAATGAACACGTATTCTACTACTTTACGAATTAATGAATATTTTATTTTAAAATCAGTTTTTTGCACTTATTCAAAACATCATTTCTAATTTTTTTGCATTGAGGAAATACGCAAAAAAATACACACGGAAATAAACATTTACCTGTGTGTATATATATATATATTTATATGTACATTCGTATGTTCAGAATTCGTGCTTCAGAATCTTAAATAAATTTAGCATTTCCTTTTTTTCAGATTTTTTTTCCTACATAATGTAAAAGAAAAATATGTATATCTATATATATATATTGATAAAATCAGTAATAAGCATCTCGACTTGTGATGATAAAAAAAAAAAAGAAACGAAAACGATGCTAGCCAACTGCATTTTTTGTTATTACCTTAAATCAATAGATATTCAATCTTAAATCTTATTCAACGGATCTAAATCTTCAATATTTCGGATTTTGTGTGCAGTTTGCAAGCTGGTTCTTTTGCAGGTGCAATTTTGCATTCTGCAAACAAAACTGAAATATTGAAATATGATGGATCGAATGTTGTTGGAAGAACTTTCGCTTTTCCGATGTCGACTGTCCTTTAAATTCCAAATGCCGCTTTCTTCTTGGCATACATTTTTATTTATTTATTTATTTAAAGACGTTATAATTTTGTATTGAATTTCAAACGAAAGATTGGCGAATATGTAATTTCTAAACGTGAAATTTATAATTACAATATTTAATTACAGAGCGACTCGTTAACTGGAATTTGCAACACTTCTCTAATAAAGTCAATAAAAGAATGAATTATTATAAATGAAAATATTTATATACTCTATCGATACTAAACTCAGTTTATTGTATAAATTTATGCTTTATTAAATCAAGAATTAATTTTATTAAATATCTTCTCTGCACTTTGCAATTTTCTATGGAACAGAACCGAATAAAATTTTATTTTTGTTAAAGAAAAATAATCTCTATTTTGATTTGGAAATATTGAAGAGTAAGTTTGTAAAAAAAGGAATTTTGGAGCAAAGGAATATGTTTTCGAGAAAAGATACAGCAATTTCTTTTATTTCTTTATTTTCAAAATTCGGTTCTTGTAACAACTGACCCAAGAAGTTAAAGTAGTAGTGAATTGTTGTAAAGAGTAGTTTCTTCAGTTAAAAATAACGCTTCGTCTTTGGATACAATGCACAGGTCTACTACATTCCATTCTGAAAGCCGTTCGAAACTCCATAATTGAATTTTTACTATCTGAAAAGTTAGAAAATGGTTCAGAAAATATAATTTTGCTTTTTTTTTTAATTGCAGAGTTTCCGTGCGTATGCGTAACTGCAATTAAAATTTCTGTAATATGCAAATAAAAAAAAGGTACATATAATTCAAAGCACGGAAACATACGTTTTAACTTATGCAATTTACTATGTATTGATTTTAATTCGTTGTTTAGTTGGTCCACTCTTGTATAGCATAAACAAAACTTGGCTTTCGATTTCCTGTGCTTAATCAGTTAATAATTAATCTTCTGTTTTCCTATTTAATTCAATAACTCGTAAGCTATGATCAAGTTATATAAATTTGCATTATAATTATGATAAATTACTAGTTTATGAATTTTCTTAACTTATTTGCAACGCAAGCAGATTAAGTTAGGTATATTTTAATTAGAAATCGTTTAGTCTCTATAAGTATTTTAATAGCCTTAATTTTCCGTAAATTTTTCGGTTACTAGATGATTCGTAATACTGAAGGATTTTAATTTATCCGCAGTTAGTTCTAAGTAATAAATAATAAGCAAAGTAAAAATTAACGATAAAGAATATTAAGTGAAATAAAATCGAATGAAATAAAGAAAATCAAGTGAAGGAAAATCAAATGAAATAAAGGATATTAGGTAATGAAATTAAAGGAATTGAAAATATTAGATGAAGTAAAATCAAACGAAGTAAAAGTGAATGAAATAAAGAAAATCAAGTGGAAGAAAACCAAATGAAATAAAGAAATCAAGTGGAGGAAAACCAAGTGAAATAAAGAATTCCAAGTAATGAAATTAAAAGAATTGAAAATACCAGGTGAAGTAAAATCGAACGAAGTAAAGGTGAATGAAATAAAGAAAATCAAGTGGAAGAAAATCAAAGAAAAGAAAGTGAAGGAAAACCAAGTGAAATAAAGAATTCTAAGTAATGAAATTAAAAGAATTGAAAATACCAGGTGAAGTAAAATCAAACGAAGTAAAAGTGAATAAAATAAAGAAAATCAAGTGGAAGAAAACCAAGTGAAATAAAGGATACTAGTAATGAAATTAAATCAATTGAAAAATATTAACTTCATATTTTCTTTTACATATAAATTAGCCTTCAAGAGATGGAGATACAAAAGTTTCATTCATAAAAAGACAAAATAAATCATTTAAATAATCATATATTGTTCCTATCTATATCATGACCCATATAGAAAGTTATTTCCTTAAAAATAGAACAAATGTTTTATTAACTAATTATGAAATAATTGGTTCTTAGAAGTGATTAAGTCCACAAGGTATTTAATAGATCAATCAAAATTAACCTTTATCTCTAGTTTTAATGTGATGATAAAGGAACCGTTCGATAGCTCCATTAAAGGAGTCAATTCGATTAATCCTTTAGGCTTTCCCTATAATGAACTAAATTAATGAGGGTAATGGGCTCTTGTAAAACTTACTTTATATAAAAATATAATTGAGTTTGTTGTTCTTTCTCTAAAATATATTTATTCTCTGTTTTGTTTTGAAAGATAATGATGATTGTTGTTTTTCTTTTTCCTTGCCCCTCACCTTCCTACTGTCTCAGCAGTATTTCGATTATGTTGGTGAAACGATGGTGTCATTTCTAAGTTATCGGTTAGTGTAGACAGTTCAATGAAAGAAAGAACATATAGGAAACAAAACATTGGAAAAAGCTTACAGACGAAACATCAGTAAACAGAAATACTTTTTGTTCGACAATTCAAGAGTTATTACGTTTAATGATAGAAAGTTCTTATAGTGTCCTGGAAAATACTGAATCCATTCAAATAATAGATTTTTATTTGCAGAAAAATCATTAGGAAAAAAATAACTGATATCTATTTGAAGTGATTACTAAACGTAAGTTTTATTATCTGAAAACAATTTTTAATACTAAAACGATTATTTTAATTTTTAATTTGCAGATTTTATTCGCAAAATTAGAGAAAAATCATAGTATTCTCGCTATTAAATCTGGAATATTGTATAAAATTTATATCGAATAAATTTATATAGACCTATATGTACTCTATATTGTTTTTATTAACAGATAATAACCGCTTTCTATTTTCTTGTTAGGTTAATCACGAAGGATTGTTATAACAGTTACCTATAACTGAACCATATCAAACATATGATATTTCTTTAACATATAATTTAATTATTTATTAAATTATTCAGTGTAAATAAGAAAAAAATAAAATTTCCCATTCATTTTTCATTAGATTTTTATATTTCCATTTAGATAAAACATGCATATCTTACATATCTAACCTATATAAAATGAAACATATTGTCTAAATATTTTAATTTTATTTAATGATGAAAGATAAATCTTTTCTAATCAAATATTTTCATGATGGATTTTTAATGTATGTATATATATATAAAGAATTTATCAAGCATGCTTAAAGAAGTCTTTAATCCTCGTGTATTTTATGAACAAAATAACAATGTCTGACCTGTTGAATAAAATTAGAAATTTTCTAATCTCTTAGGTTATAAGATTATTTTTCATTTTTTATATGTTGAAGTTAATTTTTCAACACATTTTAAAAAATAATTCATGTCTGTCATCTTTTTTCCCCCCTTCTTTTTTTCCCTTGGCTACAGTTTAGTAAACCATTTTTATTATTAATGGAAGTAGAACTGAGAAGAAAAGTTACTCTAGCTTCTTTTTAACAAAATATTCTTTTATTTTGTACGTAAATTATTATTATGACATCGTTATTTGAATCCTATTTTACCAGATATTTATAATTAAATATGAGCATTTTACAAATTATAGAATATAATCAGTTATGCTGTTTTTATAATTTTTTTGTTCTTTGTAAATATATTTTTTTAAAACACCAAGACTTCTAAGAATAAAGGAAAAAAAAAAACTCTTTGTATGTATTGAAGAATAGCTTAATATCTATGATGTAGACTGCATAAATAATTTCAGAAACTTTATACATTTCGATATTGTTTGACTTAGGCAAAAATTCATAGCGTAAAATTATATTAAATAATAATAATTATTTTTTGGTGGATTATATATATAATTGAAAGATATAATTTCCTAAGAAGTAAATCTGTCGATAAGAAGCTTTTTTTTTTTTTATTGATCTGTTTTTTAGGTTATGTCAAGAAAGCATTGCTTAGAAAACAGAATAACTCAAAAAAAAGTTTACTTTTTTTTTGTTTTAATATTTACGTAATTTGATATTCTTTAGAATATAATTAATAAAAATTAAACGAATTATTATTATTATTTTCTTCAGTATTTTTAAATTTATTTAATTCTTCTTCAGTTAGTATTTTTTTCCCCACATAGTTTTTAATATTCTTACTTACTGGTTAGTATTATTTTCTTCAATATTTCTTAGGTAAGAACATTAAAAACTTAAGTGAAAAAATTAATAACTGGAAAAGAATTAAGTGAATTAAAAAATACTAATTTAATGTAAAAATTAACAATAGCAAAGAATGCGAATGAAGTAAAAATTAAATGAAATAAATAAATACTAACTGACGAAAATTAAATGAATTAAAAAATACTAAGCGAAGTTAAAAAAAAAAAAAAAAAAATTAAATGATGTAAAGATAATTTACTTTGCCAAGTAAAAATTAAGGAAATATTCTTTCAATATCGAATTATTTTTCTTTTCCAAGTTAGAATTAATCAAATATTATCATTCACTTAATTAATTAAAATATTTTGATAATTAAAATATCTTTGATATTCTTCTAAGTTACGATATTAATGCCGTTTTATCCGTCAAAATTAAATATTATCGACATATAAAGTCTCTTACGGAATCGTATTTCTCAATTATCTGAAGGATAACCGAATTTTGAAATTTATTTTAGCGAATTCGATTCATTTTACCAATAACAAAACGTCGATACGTTATTCGAGAAAAACGTAGTTCTGGGATCATATATATAAAAATATATAGAAGTAGAAATTGAATCATATTTTTTCTTTCTACAGAATCTCACTCTATAAAATTTCACATAGTAGGAAAATATATATATAATTTAAAACAGTGTTCTATAATCTGTCCAAGCACGATAGAACCACTCAATATTAAGCTACATATTTAAATCTCCAGTTGAAGTTTTTCGCATTTAAATCCAGATAAGACTGTAAGCTTCATCTTATGTAAAGCGTACTAGAATGAATTTGACAGAACTTAATCTTCTTGTACACTAGAATTTCGAAATTTACAGAACAAAACATTTCAATCTCTCAAAAAGCTATTTTTTATTTTATTTTTATGAATGAAAATTCATTCTTTCGTGATTTTCGTGTTCGAGTTAATGAAATGTTCGAAATTTATCGTTTTGAGTTCATAGGATTTTTTTTTATAAACTGGTGGTTAATATTTAAAAATATTAACCACCAGTTTATAAAAAAAAAAAAATCTTATGAACTTAAACGTTAATTAATATTTATCTGAATAATTTTCTAATTATTTTTAATAAGCGTATGTACTTATAAATTCGTAAATTCTAAAAACCTGTATAACTAGAAAATAATAATAATTAATGAATTAATTCGAGATAAATGAATCTTCTTTGTGATAACAATAATAATGTCAAAAACGGATAAAACTCATTTACTGTTGTTGTTGTTGTTGTTGTTATATGAATTTAATACGAATATTTTTTCCCTGTATTAATATTTACATACTTTAATGGAGATCTATTAATTTCATTTATTATTCTAAAAATATTAAGATAATAAATAAAATTTTCAATGTTTCTGTTATATGTTCTGGTAATCTGTGTAAACAAATGCAGAATTTTCATTAGTTTTCTTTTCTTTTTTTTTGTTAAAAAAAGTCTATTCGCAAAATAACTTATAAACCCCCCGAACAGTGCATTCAAATTTTAAGGAAGCATTCTTTATAATTCGAGATATTTGCCTATTAATTTTGAGAATTCTGTATATTCTGGTTACAAGATGGCGACGGTTTGAAATATTAAAAAGTCGATATCTTTTGAAACTATCTGTCACACACGAATAACAACATATATATAATTCACTTGAAATGGTTTTAGATATATTCTACAACCGTGGTCATATTTAATCACTTATTTCTGTGTGTTTTCTGTCATTCGGTCCATAAAAATATCTCATGAACAAAACGCAGGACATTCAGATTTAAAATGGTCTTTTTTTTTTTTCCTCATCGTTTCTATGCACTTGTTAATTTTAAAATTGTCCTTTTTTAATATGGAGGAAAATTTTTTAAATTTTCTGTATTTAAAAATTTTTTTTTCATTTTTCAGTATTTTTTTAATGTCAAATTATTTGTCATACACGAATGATGATATACATTTTTTTTAAATGATGATGATGATACTTACCACTAATAAAACACTAAAAAACATTTTTATCAACATTATTATCATTTTAAATACTAATTAACAGCAAATTAACTTCATTATAAAGCACGAGAATGTCATTGCGATGGCAATTAATGATTTTATTTTTTGGATTAAAAATAAATATATAGTTAATTTATTAACTTAATAATTCATTGTTATAATAATAATAATAATAAAAGTTGTGAGGAATTTAAAAGTATTACAAGTTTGTAAGATTGCAAAAATATGGCATAAACATTGATTCAAACACTAAATTTTTTCTAAACTTCAGAACTTTTTTTTTTTTTGTCAAATTTAAGGTGATGCGATCATTACATCTTTGAGATGACCTCAAAGGTAAAAGTTTAATGGTGTAAGAATAGTGATATAAGATGCCATTTATTTATTTTATCTGAAGTGATCTTATTTTTATTTTATTTTTTTATTTATTTTAACTGCTTCCCAGGAAACAGTGATTGCACCATTGCAATGATTTTGTTTTGTAATTCTTTTTTTTTTTTTTTCCTCCCTTCTGGTAAATTTAAGCGTGTTCGTTCTTTTGGTATATTTTGTAGTTATAATAAAATTAAAATTTATTTGTGAGCTAGTATTTTCTTTTATGTATTTTTTAATTCGAATTTTTTCTCTCCGTTTTATGGGTTATATTATAACATACAAGATTTGTAACTCGATATTAAAGGATATTAAATACTGTTACCATTTGGTTGACCATATTTCCTGAAAATATTTCGGTAATACACATCACATTTGATCGTTCTTAACGCCAGTTTATGTATTATAAAGTTAACTAGATTACATAATAATTTTTTTTAAGAGTGTAATTCGAAATAAAAGTTGCAGTAATTTATTTGTTAAACAGAAATTATTATTTTTTACAAAAAGTGAAATTTATTTTTGACTTTATATTTTCCAGGGACAAAGTTTTTCGGTTGGATCTGAATAATGTGAACAGAACTCGATGCGAGGTAAGTTTTTTTTTAGTTATTTTGTATTTATTTACTTGTTTTTTTTTCCTTTCTTCTTCTTCTTCTATAGATATCCGACTAAGTTTTCTCTTTCAATATAAACCGGTAACAGTTTTTCTGTCATTTCTGGTGATTTTACTAGAATCGCTTCCACCATTTCTTTCCTTCCTTCGAAATCACTTTTTCTTGCCACAACCAATTGTGTCATATAACTTTCGAAGAAAGAAATTCCACATTTAGGTCTGTGCCTTTTTATCTGGAACTTATAGTTCTCTCTCTGTCTCTCTAGTAGAGTATTCCGACTCTGTTTTGGTTTTTTTTTCCTTCTCAAATGTGTCGAGTGAAAACTAAAATATCTCATTGAAGAGGACGTGAGATTGGAAATTCAAAGAATTTTTTGTGAGGAATTTGACAGGATAGTGATGTCAAAATGAGATATGGATCTTTTCGAATGGTTGTTTTTCCAAATCCCTTTGAAAGAAACAATTCTGGAATAATCTTAGAATCAAATTGACTCTTCCTTTATATACGGAAATTGCGGAGAATAAACATTTTTTGTTGTTATTGTTGTTGTAATCTTAGTCACGGCAGTTCTTTTTTCTGTGAATGTGTTATAATCAATTTTATTTTGAAAATAATCCAAGAAGCAAATAAAAAATCAGATATAATGATTTGCAAACAAATAATTACAGCCATATAGAGAAAATCTAACTAACCTCAAAGTGTTAATAATCAAAAGAGCAAAAATCTTACATTCGAGAATGTTTTATTGCGGTGATTATCGTAATATGGGATATACTCGTCACAGTATTATTATTATTATTATTATTGTCTTCATATTCAGCAACATTAGACAAAATAATAAATTTTTCTACTTTTGTAGATTCTAAAATGTTATTTTATTTTGCTATAACTTACCTAACTTAATGGCAGACTTAATTGTATATTTTAACTGTATTTTTCCATGCTGAAATTTTATTACCATATCTTAACTTTTTCTACAAAGTAATTGTTGCACTTAAAAAGAATAGGAAAATTACTTTAGAAATTCTAATGTGCTTTTCACAGGAAAAAAAAGACTTCTTACTTTGCAAATGGACTAAGTTGTATTTGGATTTGCAAACTTACGTACTTTATACGTGCATGGATATTATATGATGATTTCTTTGTCTGATAAGACTAAATTGAGTAAATTATTGCTTTATCATCTTAACATTATCAAAGTTGCATAATTAAGTTAATGTTCACATTTTTTCAGCAATCAGTATGATTTTTTTCATTTTTTTTTATTTTAACATAGCAATAATTACGTGTTCGACAAAAAAAAGGACAAAAATAGCAAATAATATCATATTTTTTCCATTGTTTGACTACCACTAACGAAACACGATTCATCAACAATAACATATGAAAAACATTTCTGTATGCGATTAATATTATATAGAAATAAACTAGCCTAAAGCAAAGGGAATGCAGTAATTTGTGCTTGATAAAATACGCATTCTTGTTTTCATTACTTGATTCGCTTCTTATATGTTATAGGGCTATTGATCACGTTTTGGAACTGCGATACCTCTACATACCTCCCTGCACGGTGCAACTTTTCTAGAAGTTAATCTATTAATTGATTATCGGCTAATCGAGATTGGCACGCAATACCCAAAACAGTTAAAAATGTTTACTCGTATAATCTGTTGGCATTAAAGTTTCAACCACCAGAAATGCCGCACAAAGAGAATGTAAAATTCTCACCTTTCTTTTTTTTTTAAGACAAAAAGATAAATGAATTTGAGGTGCTACAAAATAATGTGCTTGCTATTAAAGCAATCATTACAGATGTCGGCGTGTCATTAGGGATTCGAAGCAGCTGTCACTTCTTGAAGCTACTGGTTATGAACTCGATCTGTCCAAAAGGAAACACCTAAATGGGAATATGATCGAACTTTAATTTATTTTAATGTAAGCAAAAGGAACACCGACGGAAATGAGAAGTAAACATAATTAAAATTTCAGTTGTTTAAAGTAAAACGAAATTGTTTTGTCAGATATGCAAAACAATTTCTGCGCGTTTTCTTATTATTTTTTTTTTTATTTTTTCCTCAATAGATTATATGATATGTGGGAAAGTTTTTCTAACATTCTGTTAGAACATCTGGCAAGGTCTTCTTATGTGCAGTATTGACCTAATGTCTACTAACTGTTTACACAGGTTGTTCCCCATTCAGTGCACTGATACTGCAAAAAGTTCTAGAAAGTCAATATTTAATGTTTGTTTATCTCGTTTTAATATAAAAAAGTTTGTTTTTTTTTCTCTCCCCCTCTAAGATATTAAACATAATCGAAAATTACTTATTGCATTACTTATAAGAAAAATAAATAAATGTACTGTAATCAATTTCATAAATTTTATATAGAATATAAAATAGCGAATCAACAAAAACAACATCATTTTTAAATTTATATTTGTCTTTCATTTTTTTAAATGTTTATATATATATATCACTTAACTAGATTTGTGTGTTCAACAGATCGGAATTGATTTATGCAAAATTAAAGTATAAATTCAAATTTGTACTTAGTTAATGACGAATTTTCAAATTAATCATCTTCATATTATCATTATTACTATTATTACCCATGAATTATTAATTTAAATAGCAGTTTATCAGATAAATTTCGGAAGGATTAGATTAATACGAATTTAAACATTGATTAAAATAGATGGCTATCTTAAAGATTGTTAACATTTGTTTGCAAAAATGAAAAATCAGTAATAAAAAAAAATAATAATATTTTCAAGAAAAAATATTTACTCTTGTCGTTTATTTAAAAAAGTTAATCTTGCAGACAAATATATAAAATAATTTTTATTATTAAATCAATAGAAAGCAAGATATTTCCATTTTTTTTTTATACAGAATAATACTGTATAGAAAAAAAGATCTACATGTAAACTTGTGATGCTCATGATATGCTACAAAGACCTATAATCGTGCAAGTAGTAGCATTTCTTGATTTTATTTATTTATTTATTTTATATAATTTTGTGGAATAAGACATAAATAATAGAACCTCTCTTTCCTTTCATATAAATCTAATTTTCTGTTTTTAATTTGTTGGAAAATAAAAGTTTTATAGATCGTGATTTCATTAAAGAATAGTAGTATATGTTTTAGCAGTTCTCCAACTTTCGTTGAGTCAATATTGAAACAGTTTTCTACGGAAAGAACCAGAGACAGAGAAAAAAGGCTGAAAAAAAAATTATCAGTAATTAAGCGAACAAGTTTTAACAATAAATCGCATGATTTATATTAAAAGTCGAACAACAAAACGTAAAAAGGATTAAAAAAATAAATTTAGTCGGATTTGTCAGAAATCTCTTCTCTTCTATAAAAGCACTGTATTTACATTGGCAAAGGACATCAAACGAGTTCATCCTATGCATACTTTATTAATCCTCGTTAGCTCTATAATTAAAACAAGACCACGTCCTCACGTATTCTAAGATTCTTCCTCTGCACAATTGACTTCCATTTTGTTCTACTTTGGAAAATTACCAAAGGGAAACAATTAGTTTTAACTTTAACTCGATAGAAAGTGAATGAACTATTTAATGTAATCTAGATATAGTAGCCTGCTTATTGTCAAAAGTGCTGGATGTTTACTTTATATTTATATTAAAAAAATAATAATAATTATCCAAATTGTTGATCTTTCATAATGTTGTAGTATTAAATCTTAATTTGCGAATTTATTTAAACTCTGATTAAATTTTTATAATTATTTTTCTTTCAAGTTTATAACTCGAAGGAATGAAAATTTCTTTTTTTGTGGATTTAAAAGGAAAAAAAAAAAAAAGTAAACAATACGAAAAAAATTGATGATTTCTGAAGGAAATTTTGAGAGGTGGAATCTAGTTCAATCTATGGGCATCATTTTAGTTTTAAAACCGAAAATAAAAATATCAACAACTCTGAATGGGAAAAATTTTGAATAAAAGCAAAGAAACGGCGGTTCGAATGTCACAATAATAAGTTCTCCCTGCACAAAAGTAATCCAGGTGCTATTGGCATATGGAACATAACAAAATCAATCTTTTTATGTGCTGAATTCTAAAATGTAGAATGTCTCCAAGTATTGGATTTTTTAAGCTTATTTGTAATCGCTGCAACTTGACCGAACATTTCATCTTCTGAATGATATTTTCCCCCTTTTCTTTTAAAATATTTGACAGCAACCTTTTTCGAGATACCATCTATTTTAAAAGGGAAAAGATAGAGACAGATCTCTTACATAGTTTAAAAGTGTAAAAACCGATACCAACTGAAATTTTACAACATTAATCTTCTCTAGTAATCATTTATTAATTAATGCAGAAAAATTTTAATTATACGCATAAATTACCATTGTATATTTTAATCGATGATTATTATTTTTTTATTATTTAATAATGAAAAATACAAATAAATCGTGTACAAATTCGGAAAAATGATTACATGTATTTTCCAGATGAATTAATCCAATTTTTGATGTGATGGGGAATAAAAAATAATAAAAAAAATACTGTAGATCTGTATTAAAAAATAGAAAAAGATTTTATCTTGCTGATTTTTATTAACCAATTTACCTTAAAAAAAAAAAATGATAAAAATCATGAAAGATCAACTTCGCATGATGATGATGATGATTTTTCTGCAAAACAGACACTGTAAACTTAAAATTCTGTTGTGTTATCTAAATATTTTATATATAACATATCTGTGTGTGGATTTTTTTTTCTTGAGTATACTTTATTCTATATTATCTTATATCTTGGTGTGTTTATTTTGATATTTAAAATACCAAAAGAATCTTGATATTTTTAATTATTTTCATTCAAATTACATGAATTTCGCAGTCAAATTATCAAAATTAGCAATTAACGAACCGAAACGAAAACCATAGTTGCAACACCTTCGAAATTATTCGTGAACGTTTTAAAAGGATAATCAGGATTCAGTGAAAGTTCTGTTTACTAATTAAAACGAATTAGTTTTTCAGCTTTGTATATGATTTAATTATGATGATAAAAGTAATATAAAAACAAAGTGGGTAATAAAAGTCCCGAATTCAGTATCCATAAATAATGTCTTTATTGGACAATCCATTTTAGAGGGCTATTTACTACCATGCACAGCCATAGTCGAATGGTGTGCGATTTCACGCAATGAAAGGAAACAAAGCATATAAACCGAATATTTTGTGTGCCCCGGTTGTTAAGAGGAGTTCGATCGTTCCATTAGACCATTTCTTGATCTCAATTCATTAAAGACTACTTATCACCTGCTAGAACAAGAAAACGAAATCTGTCGATATTTCTCTCTATTCCCGTCACTGATGCCTGACATCTCGCCAGTTTTGTTGCAGCTCCAAGCGAACAAAACAAGCAATCATTAACGGTATGATTTATGTGGACACACAGACAAGTGGTATTGGCTTTTCTAGTCGCTCGCATGTCGTACAAATGAGTTCTGTCATGCAAACTCTCCACCCTTTCCTTCATAGTGTTGGTCCGAAAGCAGGTGTATGGTAGCGTCAATGGTCCATTATGGTAATATCGGAGTATATCACAAACTCCATTTACCGTTGTTGGAAACTATAAGGTCTGCAGGAATTGGAAATAAATCCATGACTAGAGATGGGGTATTCGAGTTTGATGTGTGAATTTAGTCCAAAAATACTGTCCAATCTGATGGATGTGGCAGCAGCTGGATACTTTTGCCCGGTCTTTACGATAAGCTGTGCCATTATCTCTGTTTGGTCATTGTTCTCTTCACTTACTTTTTGGCCGATTTTAACGCATCTTTTGTATCATTGACTAAGTGTAGTTTTATTATTCCTCCTATATTCCACGCACACAACAGGTAAAGTCAAACAAGTTCATCGATCCAATTAAGCTTCACGTTTTGTCGCAATCGATAAATAATCATTTTTAATTAACAGAATAAACAGATTAATCTTTTTGAAAATCAAATCAGTTGTTTAATGTTGCGAATCAATTGGCGATGATTTATTTTATTACGCTCCAATACCTCTCTCTCTCACTGTGTGTGTGTTAGTTCAATTTAAGAATCAAGTCAAAGGTGCGTATTTGTTATTATTTTATGAGCAGAGAGTGCAGCACCTTCCATGTATCATATATAACCTTTTCCCATTATATTTGCAGCTATGGTAATGTTACCGGACGTATCCAAGACTATTAATGGAAGGTCGTGACGTAACATTAATCACCGCGTCTTGGGATTAAATAAAGACTTTAATGCACACGTGGGTGGCCTCGACTTCGCCCACTCTGTCGTCTAATTAACTAGACCTAGCCCACCATACTACTTAACCCTATAGGTCAGGTGAGAATTTATTACATTTTCTCGTCCCATGGCTATTGGCTGTTTTCAAGAAGTGTACGGGGGATCAGTTTGGAATTATTTATGTATATGAATAAATTCTAGAGAGGAAAGAAAATGCGTAAAAATTCAATATTTTCTCGAGAAGTTTACAAATTTCCTGTTCACTATTATAAAAGTTTACGATAGCGCGAAAGTTTTTCCATTATTGCAGATGCGGGTGATCATAGAGATTTATTCATATTTTACACCCAAAAATTATTTTTTTCTGGTTATTTAAAATATTAAATTGTATAATTCGTATATATATAATCATTATATTTTTCTAATCCACTTATACCAAAAAATCGATGAGTAAATGACTTCCTGATCTGTATAAAGTCTGAGAAGCAGTTTTTCTTGGAACTGGAGTCCTTCATACTGTGCTATTGATTGGGATGTCTTCGTTTCTGTCGGTTTACTGTCATATTCGCTGCATGCATGACAGCTGCTAGAAGAACATCATACATATGTACATGAACATAATATGCATATCGTTCCTTAATGGAAATCGAATGATTTATATCTAGAGAAATTTTTTATATAGACTATATATTTTTTTCCACCGTAACGCTAACGCCTTTGTTCTTCTGTTGTTTTGTTTACTGGAAAGAATTATTATTACTTAATATATTCAGTAGAAACGTTTTTGTTCGGAACATATGAAATTTTTAAGGATAAATGACAGAATATATCAAAAATCGCATCTTCGGGAATTTTCTTACTTCTGTATTTTTATAAATGGAACAGTTCCAATGGCATATGGCCAGGACGAAAGATATATTTGATATTTGATGCCAGCATATGTTTCCGGAATCATTATTACAATCATCACCTTATTTTATAAGTTAATTATATTTCTATAAAAATAAATTTAGTCTGCCAGAATAAGTTTTAAATAGATTTTTCTTTATAAAGTTATATTTTTGTTGTTCTATCGGAAATATATACAGTATATATATATAAAATAGCGATATCGATAGCATGGAACATAGTCAAAGATTGATATGTTATATATTTGAAAACACGTGGTGAATAAATCCAAAATCTCTAAAATTCTAACGTTTATTAATCATAAATGAGAAGGAATGAAACCATTCAGATCTTACAGTATATTCCAATATTAGTTGATAAATAAGTAATTTATTCTGTTCGTATTTTCCTTTTAAATTTTGAAGAAAAATATAAGATATATATAATACTTCTATCAGAATAAAAGTCAGCTTTTCCTCTAGCTAGGGAAAAAATTTTTTATATAGGTCTTCATCAGTATTTATAACGGACAAAATAATCTAATTATTTTCCTATAAATTTTTCATTAAATTTTATAGTCGGATATAAAATCAACCGAATAAATCTCAATAAAGATACCGAATGTAGAAAAATTTATAGAATGTTTATGATGACGTGATCCATTGTGTAATGGATTATAATTTAAACATTTTCGGCATTTTATGCATTTGTTTTCATGCATATTTATGTGCGGTAGTATAGTAATGATTAGTAGATATTTGGACGAATATAATAATCGAATTTTGTGTATACTTCAACAGGAGAAGATTAAAAATTAAGTTTGAACAGGCTCGAATGATTAGCATCCCCGAAAATTACGAAAAATTTGTTGTTTGTCGCAAAATTCTTTGTATCGGTTATTTCTTATCGGTTAAAGTTTTATCAATGTTATGATAATTTTAACGCTAGTTTACACTTAACAATGATTAATAATGTTTAAAAAATTTTTTTTTGAAAATTTTCGGGGTTGTGATATTATAATCACTGGCTGCAGATTGTTTATACAGATGTATATAAGAATATTACATATTTTCATTTCCTGTTTTCAATTATTCCCACTACTTTTAGGTATCCTGTCGTTCGATCTGGTCACCACATCACCACACGACAAACTTTCAAACTTCAAAAATACACAGACGGCATTGTTTATATTTGTACTGCTTCGTATACAGAAGCAGATTAAAATTTCTTATTTTTCTAAGGAATCATCATTTTAATTTATTTAATTTTTATCAATATTTTAACTTTTAATTGGATTATATTTTCTGTTTCGTAAATATTTTCGGTAAACTTAATTTCCGCCATTTTACCAGTAGAGTATTTATCTTCGTTATTATTTTCACAATTTATTCTACTAATTTTCTAAAGTTCGTACGATATATATATATATAATTTACCAAATGATAGTGATTTTTTTTACGAACTGAAAACTGTTGAAACTGTGTGCGTGTCTTATTTTATTTTATTTTTATATCTTTTATTACCGTACTAAAAGAAGGCAGATGTTTTTCGATGACCCAAATTATAAAGATGGATGATCGGTATATGACAATCCGAATAATAAACAGAAATAGATAAATTAGGTATATGATATCCGAATTGAAGTTAATGTTATTAGGAACACCACGTAACTTTTGCTGACATTGGATGATTATAAGCAGATGTTACGTTATCGGGGAAAGAAAAAATAAATAAGAACGAGCATGTATGAAATATGGACAAAGATGGGCGTAAATCTATGAATACAAAAGAAGATCGAAACAAAAACCTATCAGGGAAAAAAAATTTACCTACAAACGAATTAATTCCGCATACAGTTCAGATTCGGAGTATAATAATTGATTAAATAGAAGTCGGAATAATCCTGAACTAGTTTGCGAAATGAATTGAAACTCCATGATGTAATTTTAGCAGAATATTAATAAAAATAAAGATTATTCTTAGAAATTAATTAAATTTTATTTTATTTTATTTTATTTTGGAGATTCTTAACGTTAAAAACAAAACGATATCGCACAAACGAATAAATTTCGATGTTTTCGTCCCGTAAATAAAAATTTCGATAACGTATCTGATACTAAATTTTCATTACAATAATTAAGCCATTCGCATGTTCTTATTTTCCTCTTGGCTTGTCATTTATTACGAATAATTATAAGCTGATAATGCATATTTTGTTTAAAATTTCTGATGGGAAAATATTCCAAAAAAGAAAAAAAAATTTTTCCAGGAAAATAAACGATAATTATCATTGCAAGAGAGAGAGAGAGAGACGACAACAATTGCCGTTTTTGTAAAAACTGAATGATAAGAAAGCAAATTATACGTTATTATAATAATAATATCTCACAAATCAATAGTTATTGTTAAAAATTCGGTAAAGAGTTTTATTTTTATCGTCGCTGTTTTCGCATGTTTACAAAAAAAGAATATGTATATATAATCGTATTAAATGGATAATTGTCGAACGGATAAATTGTTCAATCGGCTTATTTACGAATTACAACAGTAAATTTTAGTTGGAAGCGACTTTTGCCTTGTTTTAGTATCTAGTAAACAAAATCAGATGGCGATTTAAAAATTAACGATTTAAGAAAAAACTAAAAAAAAAAAAAAAAAATACCATTGGTAAAATCACCAAGTAGAGACTGAATACATTGATGTTTTCTACCTCATAGCTCTACCTGCAGACAATAAAATGCATCCGTGGAATATAAGGCTTCGATATTACCGTTGGAGCATCATCATCTATATTTTACATGGGCAGCACTTATCTTCGTCCATCCGAAATCTAATACTGATTTACAGAAGAGCCACTCTGTGCAAAGTATATAGGATTCAGATTGAAGAGAGAGAAACCATCTTGATGTCTTTCCTCTTGGAATATAAATTGCATCATCTCTTGCCACTATGCGTATGTGTGTGTGTGCGCGCCAGAGAGAAAGAGTGAGAGAGAGAGAGAAAGAGAGTTTGTATTAGCGAACGACTATGCGCACGACGTTGATTTATCGCCATTTTAAACTGTTAGCGTGGGTGTTATTATTTATTCATAGTTTGTCCGGACTCGTTTGTCAGCGGTTAAAATGTTAAAAAGTTCCATAACTCATCCTATCCCTTTCCCTATTCGTTCATGTGCCATCATCATAAATATTTATCCCGTTCCGGTGCGCCATTTAGCTAGGATTGACTTCTTGGCTTCTATTGTCGTGTTTGTCCTATGGATTGTCATACCCGGCCGAGACACGCCCGTTATCATTCGATCAATGTAAATTGAAATCTCACGGGACGCTTCAATCCGATTGCTACCACCAAAAATATCTGCAGATTCATGCTGATTTAAATTATGTTTTCGCCCCAAGTACTTCCTTCCAAAATTGCATTCTATGTTTATGACAGGAATATAACTAATAATTCTCCTTTTATCCTTTTCGCCGTTATATATATCCGACTTTAATTTTATTCATTGCCAGTCACATGTTACCATTCGGTTCGCAGTCTGACACGGTAATTTGTTACGTTAAGTCCACCGTGAATAAATAATCTATAAATATATAATTGTTGTTTGCCGTAACAAGCACTTTCAACATAATTACGTTTATTCTATTAAAGTTAATAACTTTTCAGATTTTTAAATTTATAATGTTTTTAAAGCGGTTCCACGTCCGTTTTCAGTTTTACGTTACGTTAAATTTTAACGTTTTAAATTGCAGATTTTTATGTTACAACGTTTAAAATACGTAGAAAAGATCGTATGATTGTTATACTGTATTTGTTTTCAATTATTATTATGATATTGAACATAATAATAATTGAAATAATACAGTATAATACTCATATGAT
>WUQG02021758.1:0-11396 GCA_011317285.2 Androctonus mauritanicus | reverse complement strand
TCAAGGAGTGGGACCCGAGATTCGAACCCGGGTCCTTCAGAGTGGAAAGCCGAAGCGTTTCCACGCGGCCAATCCGGCCGACTGTTGGGACCAATTCAATAGTTCATAAATTGGACGTTAGAAAAAACTTGAAACCAGTGATAAAAAATATTGGCTTTAATTCGCACATTAAAATTTCTTCAAAAATTCTCCATGATTAATAAAATTTTCACATGAAGAATTTTTT
This sequence comes from Androctonus mauritanicus, assembly GCA_011317285.2. Lineage (NCBI taxonomy): Eukaryota > Metazoa > Arthropoda > Arachnida > Scorpiones > Buthidae > Androctonus > Androctonus mauritanicus. Next base: position 11,170 of record WUQG02021758.1, on the reverse strand, counting down.
TGCATAGGTGCAACAATAGTTTAAAAATTATAGTCTGAATTGTAAAATTAAACTGTAGAATCAAAATGGATTAAGTATTTGAATAATCATACTTTTTATCTTTTTTAACAGTGGCTATATGCTGCTATTAGTATTTTCATTAAAAAGATTAAACAAAAAATTAATATATATTTTGTTATGTAATTTAAAAATTAATATTTTAAATTACATAAAGAGAAATACATACAAGAGAAATTTAATATTTTATAAAATATTAAATTTTTTTTATCTTCAAAAAATATCGATATTCAGAAAATATCAAAATAAATGTATCATATACAAAAATATCGAAGTATCGTAAAAAGAATAATTTTTAGTATCGATATTTATAAAGAATCAGTTTATCGGTGGCATCTCTAGGTTCGCGATTAAAAAACTTTGTGGACCGCTAATTTAAATAATAATGCTTGTATCAATTTTTTTTTTTTTTTTTACATATTTTACGCCCCTTTCCAATCTTCTTGATTGAAAAGGGGCGTAAAATATGCAAAAAAAAAAAAATATGCCTGATTGGAAAGGTGCGGGCCTGGCCCGGCCCAGCACCCCGAAAAAACTTTACAGGAGTTACCAGACCCGGGACGCGGACCCGGGTCCTCCTGCGTGACACGCCGATAGCGTTACCACTCGGCCATCCAGCCGCCTGTATCAATTGTTTCGATATTGCTAAATGTCAACTTCAAATACAGTTTTTAAATTAGATTGTTTTTTCCTTAAATTATTGAATAATACTAAATTTTCAAAATAAACTTATCTGTTTCATCATCCATGATTAATCTAATCAAAAAAGAATTTCGAATTAAGTTTTAAAGCATAGAAATAAAAAATCTCAAATTGTGCTTCAACTGGAGAATTTCATATGATAATTATACCACGTTCTTGGGTAATACTTAACATTAGAGGAAATATTAAAAAATAAATAAAATTTTATTTCTTTTCAGTTTTTATGCTTTAATCATGGCAATCTACTGGAAATATCAATAAGCATGATTCTCCTTCAGTAAACATTTTATTTTATAATTTTTAATAATAAATTTAATAAAATTTTTAAATACAGTAAATAATTTTTTTAACCAATTAAGATAAATTTCTATAGAATGTTTTTTATCAATCATAATTTTCCTCAAAAAACTTTAATAATTTCAACTTATAAAAATTGTTAAGTATTATATTAAATAATATAAAAATAAGATGCTTTCGTTATATTAAATTATAAATATTATAGTATGCTTTCATTTTTTAAAAATGAAAGCATATTAAATTCATTCACGTTTTGTAGTATTGTAAAATTAATTAATAATTTGAATCTGTTCAATAAATCTTTGTTCTTCCCATATATAAATCCAGAAAGGATAAAAAAAAAATTATTTTGACAAGGCAAAATTTATTAAAAATTCAGAATTCTAATTGTTAACTTTAATGACCAAATAACAGAATTAAAATTGAAAATTTCAGTAAACTTTTTTATAATTTGGATATTTAAAGAAATGTTTCATTTTTCAGCTATAAGTCGCTTTTCAAGCAGAAGTTTAACTGTAGCGGAATTAAATATCGCATTACATACAGGAAAAATATGAAATACAGTAATATATTACCTATAGGCCTACATGATTTTAACATCAAATAATAGAAGTGAGTTAAAAATGACATAACAATAGATGAAATCTTTGGTGAAATCATATACAATAGTTATCTATTATAAATAAATATATATATATATACTGTATATATATTTTAATTTTAGAAAATAAATTTATTTATATCGTTATCGAGATTTGCATTTATATGATTTCTAGAGAATATGTCCAAAATTTAAATTGAATATATACATTAGGCGATCGGCCGGATTGGCCGCATAGAAACGCTTCAGCCTTCCATCCTGAACGACTTGGGTTCGAGTTTCAAGATCCACCCCTTGGAAATATTTATCATGGGTCCGAGTTTGGTTAGTCGATCCCATCCTCATCCTGGCGTACAGTCTTGGAAGGACTTATTTCGACCGTCGATACCGTCATATGTATTTTATTTATGATACATATGATGGTTTCTCCCCAATACTTACAGTTAGTACCAACGTTGCTTAGTACTCTTATTGAGTGGAAAGTGGTGTCATCTGTTGACAAACGCATGAGGAAACTAGGATCTAAATATGAGGATGCAAACATTTTTAACTATTTACAATAACAGCACTTTTATATCAGAAACAATCGCAAAAACCTAACTTATGTGAAATTTTTCACCATCTCCGCACAGTCATTATTGCATTGGACTTGTGTTTTAGCAGGAAAATAACTGTCAGATATATTTGGGTAGCAGTGGTCGCTTTGGTTAATATCTAGTAAATGAAAGACAAAAGTTCAAATATGAAAAGTGTCCTTGATAATGCATTTTTTAAATTAAAATTAATAATTTTTATTTATCTTCATTAATCAGTTTTTATTATATTTCATTATAACTATAGATTAATTATACAATCTTTGAATAGAATGATTAATATGAGAAATATAAAAAATGAAGATTTAAATCAATAAATGATGACAATTATTTGGTTATTAAAGATAATCTTCCACATCTTGTTCAGTTGGAAATTCTTTTTTATAATTTTCTGGAAATGAATGTAACGGAGAAAAATACTCTTCGTGAATTGAAGAATTGTCTTCCATATTTCTATGAAAAATAGATTGATCTTGAGAACTAATATTTTGAAAGGAATTACTGAGGTTGCGTGCCATCGCAAGTTGAACTCTTGCTTCATTTTTATGAGGCCAAGACAAAGAAATATTTCTATTTAGAGACCATTCCTCATCCCTAGAACGTCTGCATTCTTCAAATTCTAATGGGTAATATTCTTTTTCAGATGATATAGAATGTAAATGTACTTTTGTAATAATTTCTTTATTATTGGAATTGAAGGTGGTATCTTTATCATTGTTCGGGAATGTATTAAATTCTGAATGAATTTGCTCTAATGGTTTTTCAGCTTTGTTCATGTCATGAAAAGATGAAATTGAACATTCAATATCTTGTTCTTCCCATGTACTGGATACGTTATTTTTGAAGTGAGAAGGGAAGTTATCTTCCAGATCTTTAAAATCTAAATAACTATTATTAGTTATCGTATTTTTAGACAAATTTGGAGTTTCTTCATTAAGACTCCGGCTAATAGTTGAAATTGTGGGTGTAGGAAAAGATGATTTTCTAGCACAACAAAATTTTCCTTTTAGACGCTCTTTATTTATGGCCGAAAATGTAAAAATATTTTCGAACCATAACGTTTTCGATTCTTTTGCATTATATAAATATAAAACTAACATTATTTGACTAGATACTGAAGTTACCACCAAAACTGTTGCTATTACTAATAGGTTAAATGAGGCATCGAAAACTTCTGAATCTGAATGGATGCAAAATTTTAAAGCTATAATCACCACAATTTCAATTATAGATATAACATAATAAAGTATTCCATAACGAATGTCAGTACAGAGGTTGAACATTGTATTCGGATCTCTATTGACATGCCAATCAAAAAGAAGAAGATAACTCAAATAAAAAAACCTGGCCCATTTTTTGTGTTCATTTATGGATTCCGGTACTAAATAAGACATTTGATGCTTTAAGTAAATAATGTTCACAAAGAAATGGATACAGAAAAATAATACCGAATAAATTCCTAAAATGGCAATAAGAGTAGAAAATGCTATTAATTTTCCTAGAAGATAACAAAACATTTGACTAGACATCAAATATCTAAAAAACTCCTCTCTAGATTTAGTTTCTTTCATTATCCTTTCCTCTGATTTATCACTTTCACTTACTTTCAAAGAGGGCAGATATACGGGTATGAAAAATGTAGCGCCGCAATTTTGGTCATCAGGTTTAACATTCTCGCCATTCAGAGCAATTCATAAATCCAACAACATATTGCAGTAGAAATAACAACACACAATATTTCAATTATCACCGCAATTAGACTTACAGATTGAGTTTCTCCCATTATGATATCATATAGTTGAAATAAAGCCAAGGGCACGGTGTGAAAATATGAATATATGAACTTAACAGTGGCAAGAAGTTGGGAATCTAACTGCCATTCTTGACCATTTCTAACTGCACTTCTTCTCCACAGAATTCCCAATTGAAAGAGATGAAACACGTAACACCAAGCAGAAGTTCTTCCTCGTTTGTATTCCCAGTTAAGTGAAACAAGATTGGTAAACCCCGTTGACATTATAATTAATAAAAAGCTGATGAAAAATTTAATAGAAATAGATCCATCATCCGAACTACTTTTCCATCGCTCGTAGGTTTTTGTAACAGTTCTGATACCAAAAATCAATTCGAAGAAATATATAAACGTTAAAAAAAGAGACATAACAGATATCCAATCCACACATAAAGTACGGATACGATTAATATAGCCGCTAATGCGTTGCATTTCAATTTTATGATTGTACAGATTTCAAGAGAGAAGCTATAAGTGTACGGTATCTATAATTTCTCAATCCAATTATATAAAGAAGTATAAAGATGCTATTTCTAAGGCTTCTTTTTAATATAAAAAGAAGAAATTTATATAGGAATATTTAAATAAATTTTATTATATTCTTTAATTAAGCTAGTGTTTTGTTTCGTGAAAAATGCGGCAAAATCTAATGCATGCAGAAACATATGAAAATGAATATCACACAAATGAATAAATTTAGAATAACGCAAAATGCAAAAATAGATGATACTGATTATTTTTCATTGATTAATAATGAATTTTTGACAAATATTATTTTATATTAATCATTTGTAAGACTAAAATATGAGATAAAAGCATCGTATCATTAAAAGTGCAAATCAAAGTATTTTTTATATGCGCTAACGGAAATATGCTATTACAGCATGTTGTATTACAAAACAATAATTTTATACTGTATATTTTATGTATAATAACATTCAGCTATTACTTTTGAATTAATTTAGAATTAGTGTACCATTTTTAGAATCTATTGATAAACTAAATTCCAGAATGAAAATGTGTTGAATTAGCCTGTGTTTTGCACCAATGATTCTATTTATAATATAAAACTTATAATATTTCTTTTATTTTTAATATTTAATATTATTATTAATTATATGTGATATTTTTATATAGGAACGAATAAAATATTAAAATTAATTCAAAATTAATTTTAATATTTTATTCGTTCAAAATAATAAAATTAATTCAAAATTAAAACACTAGAGGACTTAGATGTAAGAACAAATTTTATTTTGGTGTTATTTATGTATAAAATAGTTTAACTTAATTATATATGTAATATGCGTAGTTTAAACAGTAAAAAGATCAAAGATAATAAAAATATTCGTTTTCAAGGAGTAGATACACTATATAAGAAATAGTCTGATTTATAAACTGCGGATGAATTTGAATGCTATAAACCATCAAAAAAGAAGTATGCTGTTCATATGTGTCTGAAGGAAGATTTTTTGTATTATTAATTTTTGATATACTGATTCTTTCATATTCAAAATAAATAGAATTAATATGATTATTATTGCAATCAATATTATCTAAATTACGTCAAAATTTTACTTGTATCGTATAAAGATAAAAATTGGTTGGTTTGATAAAACTATGCGTAAAATCGATCGTTTTAATAGTTAGAAAGTTTATAAAAATATTTCAAAACCTATAATACAATATTTAAATATTTTTATGAATTACAAATTTGGACTAAGAGAGAGAGCATCTCTGAAAATAGTACGAACAAAATATTTATAATTTTATTAAGTGATTAATAAATCACTTAATAAAATAAATAGAAAAATTTTAAAATATTGAGAAAAATACTTTGATAATATTTGGATCTTTTTTTCAGTGATGGACATGGTACTCATAATAAAATTTATATATTGATTGGATGATACAAAGTGATGAAAAATGTGATGTGAGTACTTCTAGGGATGTGCAAGATATTTTCAAATATATACATTTTTTTTCTCCTGCTGTAACACACTGATGTGTTATGGTAGGAAAATCCTGTTGTATGGAATGCATGCTATTATCATTTACTGATAAAAGGGACCACACATCCCCTTTTATCAGAAAAATACTACAGATCTAATATAAATGATAATAGTAATAAATTTTTTAATCATGCATCCTTTTATCAGTAAGATAAAGGGATGCATGATTAAAAAATTTTTGGGATTGCTAATATAGAATAGTGTATTTCAAAATGAAAACTTCATTCTTAATCTGAAGGTATTTTTGGCTTGGAAGAAAATTATTAGGAAATGATTCATGATATTTTATAACAATTCTAATACCAAAAATCATTTCGTAATATTGAATTTGAGTTCTCTGAAATACAAAATGTATTTCATTTGCATTAAATAAATGCATATTCTCCCATCAGTTATATTTCTAAGAATATTGGTTTATAAAAAAATGTATATAAATGATTTTTTCTTCAATTTAATACAGTTATTAGAGATTTTCATTGATAACAGTATATAAACTCATCAACAGAAAATTAAAGGTCTATCATATCATTTCATATAAGTTTCCTTTCTTACTTGAAAACAGTAGAAAATATTCAAATCTTCAAAAAGACTGATACATCCATTTGAAAAATTTAAATATATTAAGGCATGCAAAATTTAACTAAATATTAGAAGTTTAATATAGTAGCAATATAGTTTATAATATAAAATAATATATATTCCACAATATAACATCTTTTATTATTTTAAACTATAACTATCAATCTATTTAGAATGCATTAAAAAACTAATTCAATGGTAACAGTAGAGAAAATCAAGATTCATATCCAATGAAGATTGTATTTAGTGTAATAATTTCTGACAACAGCCAAAATATCATATAGCCAGATATTTAACTTATAAATCAACTTGCTTATTAAATCATAAAAATCATCAACATGCTAGTTGATTGCAAAGGAAACACTATTTTAATAGGGTTAATGATCCAAAATGATTGCATCAATTTTATTTATAAAATAAGTATTACAAATTTATAAAGATTTTTCAAGAAAATTTACAAATTAGAACCACAAAGTCAATAAGAATAATGAATCTAGCCCTTACTGAGCAGATGATTAAATCATAAACCTATTTTAATGAAAATGTAATGCTTTTGGTATATTTCATACTCTCTTCAGCACACTAAGAAAACTGAATTATAAACATTAAGTTTAAAAAATACTTGCATATTACATATTCCATTCTGGAAACTATGTTATTGAACATTTAAACAAATAGGAAATAAGAATATCAGTGTTCTAAATATGACATTACCACTATGAGAGTCTTTGATAAAGGAGCATGAAGGAACAAAAAATTAACACATGGCTAGTAAAATATACAGAAAAGTAATAATATAAACTTAAATAATCTCAGAAAGACCTTTTAAGAGATTTGGATTTTAACAAAGAAAGAGTAAGATGTTGTTATACTGCTAAAAAAGATTATTAAAGGAAATATGCTGAAAAAGTAGTCCTGTAAATTGTTATTCTTGGTGAAAGACTAAGCAGTGGAAATGTTTTCCATTGTCTGTTCATTTGCCATTTCTTATCTTTAAGGATTTACTTAAAAACGATTTCCTCTGTTATTACTGAATCTTACATTCTTGGTCTTGTCCTATGTTATTTCTACATTGCTTTCATAAAATTTCTTGGTTAGCATGCTGTAAATTTCCCCAGTTTAATAAATATCACATTTGTGTTCTTGAATCTTGTCTTGCAGGTTTCTCTTTATAACACCAATGTAATATTGTTGTCTCTCTAGGTTATGATCATATAGGAATATCTGATTTATGCATTTTGTCATGCCAGTAGTTATCTTTATCATTCTACAAAAGATAATAGACCCTCTTTTATAGGCAAGGCTTTTATGTAGATTTTGGCTAGTTTCTTGATGACTATTGAATCAACAAGGACTTAAGGTACTACATAATCATCTCTAATCTAATCATTTTGTATAGTAACAATAACATGATCCTCTTTACTTATAAAGATTCCTTCTTCAAAATTCTGTTTGATAATAATGAAAATAGCTAATATGAAAGCATATATATATATATGCTTTGCCATTGCTGATGATCTTATTAAACTTCACTTTCTTTCTGTTCTCTTCAGAATAATAGGTAAATATTCTTCTGAAGAAAGACCAGAAATTGGCTCTTTTGTAGTTTAAAGGTTGTTTGACCATGACAGGATCATCAGATTGAGTTGTAGGTCAGTTTCTAGTTAAACTGAACAGACTCATACTTCTATAATCCTTGTACTCATAATTTTCGATGCTTTCCCTTGTTTAGTATAATTAGTTTTATTACAATCATCTAACATAGCTTACATAGATGAGATATCCACTCCACAACAGGCCTATCATATTTCAACAACTCAACTCTAAGGATTCTTCTTACTTGCTTTTATATAAAATTATAATTTATACTTGCAAAGAGCTTGTTTTATTATACTATATTTCAACAACTCTTCCTTGATTCATCCATACAGGACTTTTACTATACTTCAAAATACCAATAGTACTCATTTATGCTCTTTGTATTAAACAAAAATTCTCCTTCATGCTTACTTTCAACCTTTCCATTTATCCTGTTCTTATCTCTTTCATTCTCCTCATTCTCTTCAATAAGCTAGAAAAGATCATGGAAAAAATTTTTCACTCCACAGTACTCTCATTCTATCTTCTCATATATATCTATAGTATTCTCTCTTAAAAGTTTCATATATAATGCATATTACATATCTTTATATACAGGGTGTCCCATAAAGATCACATAAACTTTGCAGAGTGAAAATCCTTGCTTTGAGTGCAAAAAAATTCTCCAAACAACTATACCTCTATGACCCATAAGTTTTGAGAAAAACGCAAAAGAAAATATATAACGTCACATTTGTTGCATGGAAAATGAACTTTATTGTAAACAAAACTTGAAATGTAAAGTTTTACATAACAGATATGAGTTGGGGCTTTAGTCCCTAACAGATATGAAACAATTGCATGAAAGAAATACATGATTGATGATTGATTCATGTCTGTTATGCATATGAACAGTGTCATTTGACTCATATAAAAAGGTGGCATGTGGAACTTGCTGGATAACAGTAACACTTCACACGGTGAAAATATATCCTGTTCACAAATATTGTGACATGTACTCATCTTAGTACATTGACTTTGGTGAATGGCTATTGCAATAACAGGAAGTTTTCATTTCATATGCTTTGTGGATGGATGAAGCATGTTTCACATATGACAGGTACTTCAACATGCCATGATCACTAAATCTGACACCCTTAGATTTATTTTTATGGGGTCATCTGAAGGCATTGGTGTATTGAACTCCACTTACTACAGAAACAGACCTAGTTGTTCATCTTCATGCTTGTGTTCACTTTTACAGATATCTCACTGTTGGATCTTGTTCAATCAGCTATTCCACAGCACACAGCCTCGATATGCGTGGTATTCATTTTGAGCACCTTCTCATTTAAACATAATGTCAAATACATATACAAGTTTCTTGCATTTCTAATAAAGTTCCTTTTCTGTATACCGAAGTGATGTCATACATTTTCTTTCACATTTCCTCAAAATGTATGGATCATAGAGGTATGGTTCTTTGGATACATTTTTTATGCTCCAAGCAAGGATTCTTGGTCTGTAGAGTTTATGCAGTCTTTATGGGACACTTTGTATAGATAGTCCCCAACTTACAACCACTCATATTTATGATGGCAATGTCATCAATAAATTCTATGATTGGTCAATGCAATTGACCAAAGAGTTTAAATCCCTGAGCAATAGTCTGATATACAAAAAGTATCCTTTTTGTGTGTAGTTCTTGTATTTTTATGCTTGTTAATTGATTAAAATAAAATTTAGTATAATAATAAATATTGGTAATGGGCAATCCATAAATTTTGGAAATTTGTGAATTATGATGGCAGGGTTTGAATTGAACCTATCATAAGCCAAGGATTACCTGTATATTATATATATATTGTTAATTTAAAATAAACTGTAATCCCCAACTCAAAATATAAAATCTTTAATTGTCAGCATAGTGGAGAATTCAAAATATGATTCATTTGAAGCTTCATTCTAATTCAAAAATGATCTAAAATTTGCATTATTCAAAATTATGTTATGATAAATTTCGTTAGTTTGAAAATACCTGCAGATTTAAATAAGGATTAGTCAAAATATATGCTAGATAGCTAACTGGCAAAGAGATAAATCAACTAATACAAAGGTTTGAGTATATTTTTTAAATACAGAGAGGGCTTTTGTTATTGATTTTCTCTCAAAAGTGAAGATTGCTTACCAGAATTTGATTTTAATACACTAATTTGGAAGACAATTAAAATTTTCTTCAAAATTATTTAATGTAATTTAGTACAATTATTCTTTGTGAGATCAAAAATTCAGTCTCCTCCATTGTTTGATAATTCAATCTCATTTAAATACTTGACTATTTAGAATATAGTCAAAGTTAGATCATATTCTAAAAGAATTATTGAGATTACTGTAGAATATGTGAAAACTTGGCAATATAGTACAATGTATACTTTGTTAATACAACAATTATGTTCCAGAATGCTACTATAAAGTGAATTTTTCTGTAAAGAAAATCCTAGCCTTTTTCATTTGCTAGTTCATATAAAGATCTAAAAACATATTTACACCATTATTCATTAAGTGCATAATAATGCTAGGCCTAAAAAAACTCAGCCAGGGTGTGATAAAGCTACCTTGAAGCTTACTACCTTGGAAGATCTAGGCTCAATTCCAGATCTCTCAGTTCCAATTTTTCTGGAGGAATCTGGCTGTTGAACATCATCCTTCAATCTTCCAAATATTACTTTGTGATTAGTTATAATATTTCCTTTTTAAGATATAAAGTAAAAACATGAATATACAGTACAACAATTCCCCACCATCTGTAGGGATTACATTCCTGCAAAACAGTACAGTTAACTTGCTACAAGAAATATAGGGTTAGAGGAATTAGAATATCGTAAAGACAAACACCAAAACTGCTTTCTTCTATTAATACAGTTCAAAGAAAAGCACTATAAGCAGTATAAAACATAAA
>WUQG02021747.1:0-11396 GCA_011317285.2 Androctonus mauritanicus | reverse complement strand
TTTGTACGCTAAAGCGTCCTCTTTAAAAAAATCTGACATGTGTCCCACTCGATTTTCTGATATTTTTGAATATGAATTTATTGGGGCAACGGATTTACAAATCGTATATTCGTGCTACTTATAATTTACAAATTAACGAATCATACATAAGTAATGGCCTATGCAGACTATATATATATATATATATAAGTATTAAGCTACATTAATATTCTAAATACCATACTATAAGTTAATCTAAGAATTTCACTAAATCTATTAGGCCTAGATGAAGTTATCATTATATCATAGTCGCAAATTAAGATAATTATTTCAAATAATGAAGTATTGTTAGGTATATACAGTAGTTTTGTTTTCGTGATTGATTATATAAAAAAAGCATGTAATTCTGGAAAAAACTAATTATGTACTTTCCGAATACGTCCCTTATTTTGGACCGATTAAAGATAAGGAATTAAAATGCGTCATTAATATTTTCTTCAATGATATAATATGTTGAATATCATTAAAATCTATTAAATAGTTTCACAATTAAATTAAATACTAATATAGTAATTATTCCCTATAATAATACAATATTATAAAGCATTTCCTCTAATGATATTTCCCTGTAATAACTTGTTCCTAATTATTTAAAGCAGTGTTTTCCAAATTGTGAGGCGCTAGTCTGTTGCAAGGGAGGCGTGCAAAAATTAACAAAAACATCATTTTTGAGACAAACAAAGAATAAATTCAAATTGATATCGAAAAAATGAATCAGCAAAAGAGTTATAAATACAGTACATATATCCATTTATCCAGAAACTTTCTGCTGTAACAGTTTTAAAGACAAAATGTCGATCTCATTTAGTGATTGAAAAACAATTGCAATATCTTCAATGACCCTCGATTTGAGAGAATGTGCTGAAAAATAAGCCCACAAATCTCATTAATTAAATATTATGTTGTATTAAACATGTATTCTATTTTTCGTTTTTTTTGCAAGATTTGTTTAATTGTAATAAAAATTATTATGCCATAATAAATATATTTTTTTTATGTACAAGAACTTTATACAAAATATGGTATATTGTTATGTAGTGTTAAATTATAAGTAGGAAATATTTATAAAATTAGACTGTAATGAAAATGAGGAGCGTATCAATTTTTTATTAAAAAAGGGGGGCACAAACCCAAAGTTTGGAAACCACTGATTTAAGAGAAATCTCAAAAGATTAAATATATGCCATTTTTAAACGGATGAATTTATAGATGTTACTTATTAATGGTACTTCAAATTTGACGTTAATAGTGCGACTAGATTTTATAAAAAATTAATTAAATATCGCAAAAGTTATTAGAGAGAAAACTGAAATTTGAACGATCTCCATTTTTAAATTATTACATATAAATAAAAAAAATAAGTCATCAGGATCATCTTCACTGACTCAGACCATTCTGCTAAATTTCATAAAAATTTAATAAATTCTCTAGTTCAGAATATATTAAAAGTATCGGATCAGTTTCAACGCCCGTCATTTTTAAATAGCTGAAGCGAGAGAATTCATTGATTCGGCATCAAAATTATTTTAAGAGCATAATTACTAAATTTCATGAAAATCTGCCAATTAGTTGTGATTTTCAGAATTTTCACATCAGTATTAAATTTTATACTGTTAAAATTAATTGCATTTAATTATTATACAGTTATTTTCAAATTAAAATTATATGATCTTAATTATATGGTACTGTAAATTAAAGTGACTAATGTTTACTAATATTAATACTGTATATTGTCTAAAAGTAATATTTCAAAAATTATATATACTGTATATAGTATTCAGTAATAACAACTATAATATGCTATATAAAAATTTATAAACTATCTACTACTAAAATTAATTTTATATGTTTAGTAAAAAATTTCAAAAGAATTTATTCAAACAGTATTTGATATATTATTTAAAATAATAATAATCGGTATTTCTTAAAAATGCTAAATGATACAGAAGTCTTAATTTGATAAAGGTATTTTTGAATAATTCTATATCCGTTTTTACCTATTATTACTTCGTTTATTTTCACTTTTTTATTTTTCACACTGGTAGTATAAAAAGTGGTTATACAAATAATTTTTAAATAGATATTTATAAAAATACTTTATTAATTAGAAAATAAGAAAATAATAATAATACATAGAAGTGATGATATATTAAATTAAAATGAAAATTAATTTCCTGATGATATTCTCTATGAGAAATCCGCCGTCTTGTTTACGGTTTTAACACGATTAAAAGGCAGTCTTTTTGCAACGTTTTCTACTGAGTCACATCAGTTTTTCACATAAAATATTATAGAATGTAATTTTAAATTATAATTGATATTGATATTTATAAAAGTAATTTTATTTTGGTTTAGACATAGCTCTTTATTACAAACGAAGTTAATTTTTTAAATCAGTTTTACGTTTATATCATTCATATTTAGTTTAACCAATACGCATATCGGTCGAAAAAGATGCATTAAAAACAAATTTTCAGAAAGAAATGATTTAAAAATTTAATTAAATTTTATCAACAGATGGAGACACTATCTTGACGTTCAGAAAAAATTGTGTTGAAATGAATTCAACCGAAATAAAGTTTTGATTTTATCTATATATAGCCTCTTCATTTTAAATTTTAAAATGCAATAATTTCACATATTCAAAATATATCTTCTTTGATTGTTTTTACCTGCTTCTACTAAATAAGCACATTAGAAAGGTGTGCAAAGTGAAAAGGAAAATTAGATCTACCTTTAAGTTATTAATTTATAGTAGAACCTCGTTTATACGTTTCTCACTTCTACATTTTTCGCACTTGTACGCTGTGTTTTTTGCATTTTATTTATTTTGCATGTAAAATCATCCTAGTTTCACGTTTTCCATTTATACGTTTTCGCATTTGCACGCTATTATTTTTATTCCCCAGAGTCGTTTCGTCGCACTTATACAAACAAATACATTCACAAATCCAAGAAATTTTTGCGAAACTTTTTCGATAAAGGAACAGTTTATTATACTGTACGCTACATTATCTTACGAAATAGAAAGTAGAATGAATACAAAAATAAAACCAAAACTTATCCCACGAGTCTCTACCGACTCTGAATCTCCCTTTCATGTTTCGACTCATCCACTTCAGAAGTTTCAGTTTTAGGTTTACTTTTGTAATTCATTCTACAGTACAGATATTTTTCGCAGATAGATACTGTAGTGTTAGTGATGACAAGATGTGTACAATAGTTGCATATGAAGGCTTGATCTATGAATGTAGTATTGCATCCAAAAAACAAACTACAATTAATTTTTTCTTTATGCCAAAATAACTGTATTTGCCCATCATCGTTAATATAACTTTTTAATTTTTTATGTAATACGGTATGTAGTTTAACTTTTTTAAATTTCAAGTTTTAATGTATTTTTCAACATTTAAAGTTAAAATAAAAAATTTCATTTTCATTTAACGTTAATCTCACTTGTATGTAATTTTTATCAACCACCTTCAAAAACGTATAAGCGGGGTTCTACTGTATTAAGGTTGAAACTAGAATACATTGAGTTAATAATGTTAAAATATAATATTATCTAGACGATTCTACGAACAATGTTGTTTTGATTAATTATTTAGAGTAATATATAAGATCTAATTTGATATGTAAATTTTACTATTTCCTATATTATTTCTGTGGATAATTAAACTGATATATATATATAATGTAATGGAATTAATTAAATTTACAAGTAGGATAATTTGTAGTTCTCCGGATTTTATTTTTAGGTTGCGGCTTTGATATTTTAGTATCTGAATAAAAGAAATGGAATGGTTAGGAATTCAGTAAAAGTAAAGATTTGCAATAAAGTTATAATTTGTATATTTAAAGTGTACTTTAGTTGTCAACCAATAAGATACGGATAATTATCGAAAAGCGATTGAATAAAATTTTTTATTTCCATAAATATTAAAAATACATAGTAATAAAAAAATTTTTTCATACTGAAGTTAGATTTAATTCAATCATACTACTAAATTTCACAATACATATATAGTATAACGATAGTTACTTTATAGCTCACCGTAGATTTGTTAACACCAGGGATGGGCAACCCGCGGCCCGCGAAACAAAATATTACAAAATAAATAAATAAAATAAAAATTCCTTAACCGAGAAAACGAAATACGGATTTTTACAGCAACTTTTTCTTTAAATATAGAAAATGCACCAAATGAACTTCAATTGGAGATGATAAACTAATAATTTAGATTTGAAATATGCTTTTGAAAAAAAAAAATGGTAACATATTTTTATAAAACTTTTTTTAACAAAGATAATCAATTTCCCAATTTAAGGAAGTATGCAACAAAAATTCTATCGTTATTTTCTACAACTTATGTATGTCAATAGTTTTTCCCGCTATGAGTTTAATAAAGAGTAAAACAAGAAATCAGTTAACAGACTCATTCGCATCTCAAAAATAACTTAAAATTAGCAGTTACTAATACTCAATCAAATATTTCGGATATATTACGTTCACATCAATTCCAGAAGTCACATTAAGTATACCCATGTTAATTTATAATCATATACTGCATGAATAAATAATTGTGATTTATCCGCATTTTATTTTATTTTTTCTCTTGTATGCGGCTTGCATCAGTTCGAAAGTTTTAAATGTGGCCCTTGCTTAGAAAAAGGTTGCCCATCCCTGATTAATACCAATGATTTGACAGTGATCAACTAGAAGATTGAAGAATTGGAAAGACAAAATCTGGAGATGTGGGTCAATACAACATTTGGTTCTTCCTGTGGCAAGCAACAGTTTACTGTACATATTGCCATCCTGCAAATTTATTACACTAAATGACAAATCAATACTCCTCAGCAACTTCTCGTGGCTGTATTGACTGTTATATAAAAATATTTTTTAAGAATTTTGCTTTAAGCTATTTTTATAATTAAGTTTTATAATAATTTTGTCGATAGATGACAGGATGTGTCAATTTTTTTATATTTGAATATTTTGTTTTAGTTAATAGATAAGACGACTTGTAAAGTTTATTTTACTCGTATCATTAAATTTTTTCAATTTATTTTTAAACATTAGCTGTTTAAAAGAAACATGTTTATAAAAACAAATAGTATTGTGATTGGCCTTTCAGTATCAATAATATATAATATAATATAGGCCCTATAAACTACTATCGGAATGCTCTGGGCACATCTTGAAGTCCCATCTAGGATATGTTCTAAATCAGTGATTTTCAACCGGTATGCCATGAGATCTTAGATGTGCTGCAAAGATTTTTAAAGATCATTAATTGAATTATTTTCGAAAGAAATCCAAAGCACAATAAATGTACCTAACACATTAAAAACTTTAAATTGCTTATACAAGTATATCATTGCTATAATGAAGGTTTATATAATATAATAGAAAATATATATGCATAAGCAAGCTTTTTTTTGATTATCCTAATTTAAATGTGCCTCAGAAGTTTAATTATAGGTTCAAGTGTGCCATGAAATAAAAAAAAGGTTGAAAAACACTGTTCTAAATGAATGTTTCTAGTTGTGACATGACATACAAGTATCATATACAGAATATGTATTTTTATTCTTTAATTAAGTTTTTTGTATGTTACGCTTTAGGATTAGGATTGTTATTATTATTGTTATTATTAATAAACAAATTAATTTTATTAAAATTTATATAAAATTAATTGATATTTGATAAATTTTAAAGTAAAAACTTTAATTAAAGCAGTAAATAAACATTTAATTTTTTTATTAATGGAATACGGGGCCTAATTAAAAGCGCGCATTTTCCGTTCATTGGAAAGTACAATATAACTTTAGCTATAGATTTACAACTTGTTACCTTGCTTGTTATTTATATGAAAAATTTATTGCCTGATTTGACTTTTTATTTGAAGAAATTTTTTCCATTAAAATTCTTCAATTATTATATCCAGTTATTATTAAATATTTGCCGTTATTTAATATACAGTATTTACCCCATTCCTGTATAGTAGTCATAATGTTATAAAATTTTGTAATTATCTTGTTTTAGAATCATCTTCTCTCATTATCTTTTATTTTTAAATATTTTAAATTTTTATTTATTTATAAACAATTATTGTCTTTTGATGACTTTTTATCTTATATAATTAAAATTGTTTTTATTTTCTAAAAGAAAAGTAATAAGGTAAACAAATTCATGTTAGTTTGGATAGATTTTAAATGAGAATCTGATTGACTATGAAATTAAAAGTTAATATTGTGATTCATTTACTTTTCATTTATGATTAAATTAAAAAACAATTTTTAGCCTGGGTAGATATTTCAATAATAGAAAAAAAATCAATAGATTTTCCTCACTGAGATATTCAAATTTGCTTGCGATCAAACAATGATTTTAAGTGATAATTCATATACACTATATATCACAGTTATATTGCCAACAGATAATTTCCAAATGAAATACGGTAAATAAATTTTTACTCAAACCAACAAGTACTTAAGCAAGAAAATTTTTTTTTTGGTTTTTTTGATTTGAGTTATTTATTTGAAGAAAAAAACAGAGATATAGAAACAGTATTTATTTTTAATTTAAAGAAATAATAAAATTGTTTTAATTGTTGTAAATAGCTAAACAGAATGACTGCAGTTTTTAATTGAAAGATCTAAATTTGTTTTTTTTTTTGTTTCTATTCTTTTTTTGCTCTTCTTTTAATTTTTATCATGGAGCAAAAGTTGTTAATATTCAAATATTTACACAGTTTTTCATGAAAAATTATACAAAAATGAATAATCATTTAAATATTAATGATTTGCATTTATGATAACTTTTGCACTGTTAAATATAAAATAATACAAGGGCAAAAGTTTTGGAATGGCTCACTATTTTGTAATTATAGAGATAAAAAGGGTACTTATAATAAATATACAGTTCTGGAAAAACTAGTTATTACTTTCCATATATGCCTGCTAATTTGAAATGATTAAAGTTGCAATATTAAAAAGAATATCATTAAAGTAATTTTTAATAACATAGGCTCCCTAATGAATTTCATAAAAAACAATCCAACAGTTATTAAGGGAAATTCTCAAATTTTAGCATCCTCATTTTTAAATAGTAAAAATTATAGAGTTAAAATATATTGTGTCAAGATCTCTTTAATAGCATTAGCTTCTTGCTGAATTTCATAAATTTGTTAATTAGTTCAAAAGATATTAAGTGAATATTTCAGGAATACAGATCCTGCCACTTTTAAATAATTAAAGCTCCTGAGTTAGAAATTACAACATTAAGATTTGCTTTAATGTAAGGACAACTTTATATAAATGTATGCACACATACAGGCACACAGTTAATAGATGGCATGGTCATTTTGTAAATTTAATTTTCAAAGAAAATAAAGCTCATTTTGTTATCATAAACACAAAAAAAATATATAAAATACAAACATCAAATTGAAGAATAAATTTCATTACAAGTAAATTCTATAACCTAACTTAGTAAGTTTAATATACTATACAGCAATATCTTAGGTATCAGTTACATTGTCAAAAAACTGAATACTATATCTCTCTTACAAAAAAGAACAGAGCAACTTATGCTGCAATATGTTAATATTGCTAAAAAAAATTATATTCACTTATATGAATTTGAATACACAGCTAAAAAGGCAATATATTACATCATCAGTTGCTCCTATTGCATTATCCTATACAATAAGCTAATCATGAATGATGTAATGTATCATTGGTGATTTCACTCATCCAGTATATGGCTATAAATAGAATAACCTTAGAATGCATATAATAGTCAATGTTATTTTAAGGTTGGTGTTCTTACAATGGCTAAATTTTTATGACTGACACCTTGTAAATATGTTATTGTTGCTTGTATTCTGCCTACTTAGAGCATGTCCTTGAAGTTTTTTGATGATGTAATGAGATTTCTGTATTAAATCAGTTTTGTTTACATTTGTACAATTTAAACATGCTCAGGGTTGGCTGTGGTCTGTGTTCAAATTTTACATTTTGGAAAGCTTTTCTTTCCCTCAATATATTTTATGTCCCTTAAATGTCCAGATTTAAGTCTAGAAATTGCAGTTTGTTCTTCTCTGGAAAGATCAGAATGCTTATTTCATCTGGTTTAATGGCTATGTACCTGGAATTCTGGGGTGGAGTCTATGCTGTAAGAGCTTGATTTTTGATGAATGAGTGTGTTTTGTTGAAGGGGAGTATATCAATTCTGTCATTATCAAGGATACCAATATGTGAAGATACCCATTGTAGAGTGATACAAGAACAAGAGGATAATCTAGAAAGTAAAAATATTTCTTTTGAATCTTGATTGACAAGATCTGAGTAGTTTGTGATGCATTGAATTGCACTTTTACTATCTGTAAAAATCCAGATGTTGTGGTTAGGATCATCTATAATTTTCTCCTTGTAAATATAACTAGTATTAGTGTTTTTGCAACAAGTTATGAATATAGTCAGTAAACAAATCCGCTCATTTTTTAATTATTATTCTAGTATGCAAATATTTCAATTTTATTATTTAATTATATTAAATGAAACATTATAATGAGTTATGGTACTGTACAAGGTCTTTCAGAGAAAATATGAGATCTGGGCCAACTAATATTTTTATGACATGATTTTGATTTGTAATGTATGAGTGAACTTCACAGAACAGGAATGTTGTTTTATAAACAATGCAGTCTATGGCAGACATGCACATAAAAAATGCGGAAACCTGCTCAAAAGGAACTAAGTGAACATCAAAATTATGTTTTTAATATTGTTAATAATAGATGCACTCTTCAGCTAAATCATGTTTGTTGTTTTGTGCAGGTACCTACTTTTTCAAAGAATACAACTGTGACTCACAAAATATTTTACATATCAAAAGAATGTGCTAAACATTTATCAAGATAATAACAATAATATATTTTTACTCAAAATAATCTTGATTATAATGTTAAAAATTCAACAACTTATTATAGTAAGGAGTAATCTTGGTATCAACTATAGTATCTACTTTAACAATCACTTTAACTTTATCACTCACACTAACACAATACAGAATGTCACATAATGTCCAAATATAATGCTCATACTCACATTTAAAATGACAAAATTGACAAATACAGTGGTATCTCAACTTAATTCATTCTGTGACGGAGCTCGTAACTCGAATCACTCATATGCCAAATCAATTTTCCCCATTGAAATGCCATTAATCCATTCCAAACTCCCAAAATACTGCATTTTTTGTTATATGTTTTTAAATAAGAAAAAATGTGCTTATAAATAAGGAATACTATATAAAATAGAATATGCTGCAAGAAACTGGTTTTATTATATATAATATACAGCTTTACCATTGAGATCAGATGACTTGAAGATATTAAAAGGAAATATAACAGGTGAGTTGATACATCTCTCTTTAATACAGTATTTGAAATTTTATTGCAATTCTGTAAATTAATTTTATTACAGTATTTAACAAAGCTCTCATGCACTTTTAACTTCCAGAATTCTAGAATCCTATAGAATTTGTATAAGATTTAGCACCAGTAGGCTTAATCGTTTTTTTATCCGTATTTTATTTTATTTTCTAGAAATATGAGTGCTAAAAAAATTCTAATTTGTCGGAGAGGTGTACATTATTAATACATATACTGTATTTTGCTGTTAATTTTTTTCCTCATTAATTTTTAATTTTATTTTAAGTGGCAGTATTAAGGGATTAACAAAGGTCTGTCACAGGAGCAAAGTAAGTGCTGTTCAGAGCTGATGTTATGCTCCGGGCGGCACTTACTTTGCCGCTAGCCACTGCTCATAACCTGAATTTTAGCTCGCAACTCAAAGCAAGAGAGATGGCTCATAAGTCGAAACACTTGTAAGTCGAGATACCATTGTATTTGTTTTATTACAAATACTTGATTTGAGAACAACTTATGTACAAATAATTTATTACAAAATAATAAATTATGTACAAATAATTTATTACAAAATAATAAATTATTTGTACGTAATATTTTTTCGTAACTTGGAAACCATTACTGAAATCATTTCACAAGCTGTATTTTGTAATATATTTCATAATTGGACCAATTAGAAGTTTTTATTTCAACTTTTCAATTGAATACAAAGTATTCAAAGTTCTGAAATAAAAAAGATGATAAGATTACACTAAAGCATCCTCAATTTATAGGATGCATTAGTGTAATCTTTATCATCTTGAAATACTGCTCTACTGCTGTAATATGTTAAATAACTTAGTTTTTTATTATATTTGTTGCTAGCACATTCTGCTATCTTAATATTTAAAATTTTTGAAAAGTTGAAATTTCATGAAATTTGAAAATGAAATGGCACAATTTTATTCAAAGTTCAAGCTAACACTGCTTTGTTATTACAGTAAACTACTTTGTCTAATCAAAAGCACAGAACAGCAGCTGTAAACTCCAATAATTTTCTTTTAATGCTAATGCTTTCAACGCCAATGGCATCCTCCTCAGGCAAAGTTACAAATATTCTTCTGTATTCTTAGTGTTATGTATAACTGCTGTTCTGTGCTTTTAATCATTATTTACTGTTTTTATGTGTTTTAGTATTTATTACTTTGTTATATAACTAAAATTTATATAATTGTTCTTATTTACATTGCAAGCTATTATATATATGTAATCGAATATACAATTACATTTAAATTTTTATATTCTGATAGAAAACTGATGAGAATTACATTGGAAGATCAAAAACGTTTTTTAAGTAAATGTTTGTCCTTATTTTATAGATTTAAACTGCAATCAGTGCTTTTGTTTTTAAATGTTTAGTTTGGAATTTTGCAGAGTTTTTGGAATAAGTTTCAAGAATTCAAATTTATACACTTGCAACAGTTATATCAAAATTGAATGGCTTGCTGCATGTCATAAAATCAGTTTGTAAAACGAGTTGTTCACTGAAGGAGTGTTCGTTATACACATGGTTTTTAATGTAGGGAAGATAAGCTTGTCTACCATTTCGCACTAAAACATTCATTAAATGCAGGTGTACATTATTTTAGAATTGCTTATAATAGGATTACAGTGTATATTAATAATGGTAATAAGTACTACAATAAATAATAATTAAATATGGAACAGTTAATGGTAAATATAAATTTTTATCATCATCATCATTATTATTACTATATTGGGGTAATCAATGTGAGCACGGAATAACTCCAGAGCAAAGTGCTATGCCGGACAAGAGTCAAGACATAGCTACTTCAGATGCTTAGTTGTGTGTTAACTGTCTGTGTCAGTGCTGAGAAACTTTCTTACTATGTTGCATGTATTGAGTAGTGATGCCTT
>WUQG02021736.1:0-11396 GCA_011317285.2 Androctonus mauritanicus | reverse complement strand
TATGTACTATAATATAAAAAAATTTCAGCAAAATCTGGGAGGATGGAGGTTGGTCCTCTCCTTGTAAGTATAATAAGTGAAATAAAGGATAAAAATGGTTTATCTTATTTCACTTATTATTATCTAGAAGATTTTGAGATTCACTCACTCTATTTTCAGTTGAGATAGATAGTTTGTGTAAAGCAATAGATGAATGGCCAGAGATATTACAGAACTGCATCAAAGCAAGAGATGGTATCTTTGAGTGACTAATCTAATATTTTTAATTTATATATACGTCTCTTTAATATCTTAAAGAATTATTAAATTTAATTTTAAATAAAAGAGTTATGTGACAAAATCTGTGTACAGGAATTTATGACTACATTAGGAAATTTCATGAAATAATTATTATTTTATTCATATAATTTCTCATTTAAAAACAAATTAATTCTTACTTCTACGTCTCCCCAATGTAGCTGAATTTCTTCAACACTAAGATGTAAATATTGGGAAATTCGATGCCATAAAGAACCTAAGGTTTCATTGCTATGACACTATAATATATCATCATGAATTAAACAATTAAAAATGCTATTGTAAAAATGATTTTAATAAAATTTTTTATAAATATACCATAATTGTTACTTCTTTAGAAGAATCGATATTTAATGTTAAGAGAACTGGATATCCAATAAATGATGCTCCATGTGGTAATATAGTTCGAGGAGCTGCATGTAATTCCTCAATAGAGGATATATATCTTTCAGCTATTTGTAACAGACGGCAAATATTTTGCAATTTTGTCATTCTAAGGATTAAAAAAATAATGAATAAAGATGAAAAAAATAGAATCTTAACTATTAATTGTATTAATAAAAAGATTTAATATTGACTTACCTTGTTGCTGGAGAAAATGAAGCAACTTCAGCAACAGATATAGCAGTTAAAGTTTTGGTAGCATTAGAAACAGCTTCTAGCATTACTGTTCCAATAGCTCCTGTTACAATCTTTAATATAAATCAAAAATAAATTAATCTTGCTTAAATATAAATAATAATCATAGAAACTTTTGAAATTTTGAATAAATAAAACTCTAGCAATTCACAATAAATTTTTTTCAAAAATGCTTATAATTTAACATATTGGTGCTAAATTTCATGTTGTTGGAAATTATACTTGCTGCCCAACACCATATGTCACGTGAGTTTATTTAAAACTATATTCATCAAGTTTCCCAAATTTGATGAATATAGTTCAGAATGACAGAATGGCCGATCAGTTAGTATTCAAAATAAAATTTGTACATGTTAATTATCTAATGAAAGGAGGATAATTCATAAAATTCAGGGTCATCATAGAAAATGTTTAGAAGAAAATTTTAATTTAACTTGTTCTTAAACATAATAAATTTTTCCACAATCACAGAAACTAAAGAGGGGAATCAAAAGTCTGTTAATCTTCACTTAATTCCTATAATCTACATCATCTACCATCATGTGATATTTTTATGCATTTAAGCAATTACCCATTATTGTATTTTAGTCGGATCACATTTTGAAGGTTTATAATAAAATAAAAATTATTTTTAAAAATCTGATAAGATTGATTTATTTTAATTCAAACGTTTACTTCATTTAATGCTGATTTAAAATATTTTAATTTTATTGAACTTAATTACTTTATCAAATTATATTCCTTGATATACTTAATGGAAATTATTTCAAATGATTAAAATTTCCGTTAAGTATATCAAGGGATATAATTTGACAAAGTAATTAGGTTCATTTAGAGTAAATTCCCTTGAAATTTGGATTATAAAGTTTTAATTTTCATTGATTTTTTATTATATGAATTATAAATATATTGCAAATATAAATACTATTAAATTTTTAATATATATAGAAATGTTATATGAAGTTTCCTTTTTAAAATATTCATGACCATTGTAAATACTGTACCTTGATGATGAATTGATTTTCTATGTCTCAAACTCAAATACTTCCCATCATAAACCAAAAATAATCTAAACCAAGAAAATGAAACTTACTGTAATCCTTCCATCACTAATAAGATTATAAAATGATAAGTATTCAGTTTTCATTGGTTGAAAATGAAGAGAAACTCTAAATATATAGACTACAGAAAGCCTTCAATGATCCCCAATCAAATCACATATTTAATAAATAATGTTATATTACATATATACATTGTTTTTCCTTGCATAATGGTTACAGATTTTATATCTAATTTTTGTACCAAAAAGTATAGTGCAACTATTACACAAAAAAATAATTACACAATTAAATAAATTAAGTAGATACAATGAACTATATTTAGTATAATTTAATCAATATCTCATTACATACAAAACATACTATATAGGCAGACCCAGATTTACATAGATGGATTGTTTTGTGAAATCTTACATAAATCAAAACATATATATATCAAAGCATATTTGGGTCAAAAAAACTTAATATTAAAAATAGTTATATTAAAGAATAATCATATAAGTTGCATGGTAAAGCAGTCACCATCTTCTTGAAGGATTGAGATTCAATTCAGAATCCTATACCTTCAGTTTTTTCAAGAAAAGCCAAGTTTAGGCTCTCCTGAAAAAAACTGAAAGTGTGAGACTACATAAGATTAATTTTAATTGATGAGCTAAGTCAGGTTCAGGCTGGCTCATTAATATTAATCTTCATAAATATGGATCTATGTAAGTCAAGGACTGCCTATATTTTCATGCAGAGCAGAATACTAAATTTCATTAAAAACCAAACTGTTATGCTAACATATTTCAAAAACTTAGGATGCTTTATAGAAGACTATTAAAATTTTCCTAATTTTTTTTCACAAAAATTAGATTCATATTATGTTCTCAGTCATGATCTAAAATCTCTCTGCTTTACCTAAGATATTATAAAATTCATAATATAGTATAATTATTTTCAGATTGGTGAGAGAAGGATTTGCTTTTACTCTCAACGTCCACTTCACAAGAAATACAAAGGTGTGAGTCATGCATCTGCCTTACCAAATTCATTGATGTTATGGCTTTGTCTTTCTTTTGCACATTCCATGCTCAGATAGTTAAATTTGAACTAATAGTGGTGCACTGCTTATTTGTCTTGTCCACAGTGAATTAAGGCATCTAGAAGCTCATTCTTTCATCCATAAAACAGGACATCAAGAGGATACCATAACTAGAGAAGTTATACTGTCTTTTTATCATTAATTAACTACTCAGCTACCACTACTCAAACTAAAGCTTATACAGAGTGGGAGAAATTCCTATGGCCAATAAACCTGTGTTGGTTGCAGTGCTTGGGCTGCATAGGTCCCTTCCTCTTTACTACTACTACTACTATTACTACTACTATGGCCAATAACATCTGAATCTAGTGATTGTCATAAGTAGTCAAAGCTCTGATGATTTCATCTCCTTCAGATATGAAGAGCAATTAGCACTTATGCTAGAGTGACCTTCAACCAATTACAATCGAAACTGTTTGTTAACCCTCAAGCAATTCAAACAATGAGTGACTAACTCTAAAATTGAAATATAGAGGAAAATATTAAATTTTTTCAAACATTAAAAAATCTAATTTTTATGTCAAAATGTATTTTTTTATTGCTTTATCTACCTTATTTTCTCATATAAAGAAGAAAACACACTCATATAAACTGAAAAGAGTGCATTATACAGTAAAAATGTCATACAAGTTCACTTTCTAAATTATTATAATAAGCAGAAATCTATCAGGCAACAAAATTTTATAAGCCAATTTTTGGTAAATGAAAACATGACCAATGTGCAATGGCATTTTATAAATAAATTTTTGAACTGAAAACCAGCATACAACTATCATACAATGAAATACAACAATTATTATATCTATTAAATATATAATTAAGTATCTATATTTATGTTTGTATGTGTGTTTATTTATCTATGTTTGTGGTATGTGGGTAAATTCCATTTCTGTGAAAACACAACAGATCACTCAATATAGCAATAGTGTATAAAATGTAAGTTTGTCTTAATTGAGATTTTTATCAACAAATTGTACTAATCTGTAACTATCAGATATACAGGAATTCCTCAATTTATGTCTTCTTATGTTATGTCATCCCATATTTACATTGGTGCCCTAGATTCAATTTTAATTGAAATGACCAAATTAATCTATAAATTCTATTCCACTGGTTTTATGTTATCAATAAATTGGTAGCTAAGCTAAGAGTAATTTGCAACTTGCACATACATATAAGCTGTCTTGTCTTCAAATATTATCTGTCTAATTCATTCATTGATCTAAGACTTGGAATCAGTCTTGGCCTTTGGGTAAAAAGGTTACTTTGTAAAATACTTGTGTATTTTATACTTACACATAACTGTAATTATAGAATTCTATTGCATTATGGAACACCAATTTAAAAACATTAATTGAAAACAATTAGAAAAGTTATGAATATAGATAATTTAATATAAAGAATTTATAATGAAACTTTTTATTCAAAATAAAAATGTTTTATACTATATTTATTAATAATAATAATTAAAACTCACATCCAGTCTTCTATAGCATTCCCCAATAAATTTTTTATGCAAAGAAACTGGGTCCTGTTCAATTAAAAATTTCAATAAATATTAATTTTCAAAAATATAGTTTTATATAATAAATAACTTTCAATATATTATTGTAAAATTAAAATTACAATTTGATAAAATTTCTTGTTTAAGTTCAGCAAAGAAAAAACTGCTCTTTAATGGTATTAACACTGATAAAATTCTTGTTTAATATTTAATATTATAATTTTGCTTAACAAGAGGAGTGCCAACCATGGATTCCTCTGATTTGCCAATTTTTACATATGTTCTAGTACTACCCTCCCACACACCCATGATAAAGTAATATGACGCAACTCTTGAAGCATTCCAAAAAAAAAAGTTTAAAGTTTTCTGTATTATTTATATACTGATTGATATTAAAAATTTAATAAGTACCACTGTAGCATGATACATTCGCTATTCAATTAGTGTAAGGTGTGAACGAAGGATGTGGGTTCAAGTCCCGTCTTTTTTTTTTTTTTTTTTTTATAAAAATTTATTAAAAATCAATTATCTAGCATGGAATAATGATTTGTTTGTTAGAAAAAACACTTGATGGAAAATAAGATTTTATACATTCAGATTTATCTTAATGAAAATTGGAAAGAATTCTAAATAAATTTTGTGGTTGATTACCCATGTGTGACCATGGATCAGCAGATAAATATGTGACATTTATGGGTTAATTGGTTAAGACAGGTTCAAGGTTAGGGAAACACCAATGCTGCATATGATTGCTTCAGTGCCACGCATGCATAGTTATTTGGGCAGAATGACTCAAAATATAATTTAAATCTGAATATTCATTGAATAACTTTATTTTAAAAATTCCAATCATAAGGTTCATTTCTTATATTATTTTTTTCTTTATCATCTATACCAGGGGTGTCAAACTCGTTTTAATTCAAGGGCCTTTTAAAGAGGCTGTAAGACGGCCGCGGGCCACATCACATTTAATTTTTTTTTAAATTACATTTTGGAATAATGATTCAGAAATGTAGATGAGAAAATTAAATACATTGTGTAATCAAATGAACGTATTACAAAAATATATAATAATACATAATTGTTTGAATTATACATGTTTTTTTTAAATTTAATTCCTCTCTTTTCTCTTAAACATCAAAAGCCACATTTTCTGTACAAAAAACAAAAGCTTTCATTAAAAATTTATAAATTCAAATATCCATAACTACTTACATTTTTTAGATAAGTTAATAACACAACAAATAAATCTTTTAACAAACCCCTTAGTGCATCCTTTATACACATCCTTCAAAAGGGATTGTTTGGAACTTGATTATTGTATTTTGGCTATCCAAAAAAATTCAGGTTCTTAGTTCCATTTTTTGGAAAGAAATTTTGCACAAAACGATGTAATCCTGGCAGAAAAACACTTAATTTGTGTCACCGATCTGAAATATCTGTGTCATCGGGACGTATTTATGTCCCATAAAGCTAATAAAAAAAAACTCGTGCAATTACATTTCATTAAAATCAAACTAGTGCATCATAGTATATGATATAGTTATGAAATGAGAGTTACTTCCTCTTATTTCATAACATAGCCTATTGTTCTCATTTTTATTTTAGTTAAGAGCATTGGTGCCACAAAAAATCACATCGTGGGCTGCCAGTTTGACACTCCTGGTCTAATCCATCAAACCAATTTCAATTATGTCATTCAATAAGTGAATTTTGGAATTTTTGGAAAAAATCAAATTTTTCTTAAAATAAGCTATAAAATTCCAAAAATAAAAAAATATTGTAGATGATAGGAAAATATTGGTTAATTCTGTTAAAATATATCTTGTGAGAACCAATCCGAATTACCCACATAAAAATTTTTTATTCTCTCACTAAATAAATAGAAGATAGAATGGACAGGGAAAAAAAGGGGGTATACTATTAGGGATAGCTCTATTTTCTTGCTTCTGGTAATTAATATTAATCTTTAATACTCTGTTAAAATTTCAAAACAAGTGACAAGCAGTATTATGCAAGATATTTAAAAATGGAATCTCAGTGGCTATTTTGTTACATATTTAACATTTATGATTTATTAGCATTTTATTAAGCTGGTTTTATTTTCTAATTACAGATAATTTTGATTATTATGATGTTAAATTAATTTTAATATAATTTCTTAGACATTTTCATTAACTAAAAAAAAACAAACAAAAAAATATATCTATAGTGAAACAACCAGAAGCAAATAATTATTGGACCAATATGAAACATCCAATGTCATTTATAGCATTGGATATTACATATTGCTTACATATTTATGTTTCAAACTCACAGCAGCATTGTATCATTTTGCTGGTTTGGCATTTATTATATCACTTTAAAAATAATGTCCCATAATTATTTTTAAAAGAAATTTTTATTCTTTTAAAAATAATTATGGGACATTATTTTTCAGATAAGACATACATAATTTTTTCAGATAAGACATACATTCATAGGATCACTAATCTATTTTTCTATGTAGTTGCCATCATACTATTACTATTTTCTATCTGAAAATAAATGTCTGTATATATGTATGGTAAAACTTAGAATCTAAAGATATATGTGACAAAATAAATAAAAAAAAGCATTCATGTTTGTACTACATCTGAATACAAAAATAGATGGTTAGCATTTTGATCCAATAAATTAAAGAATAGCCTCATGGCACTAAGTTTGATGATGGCAAATTCCTTGTCATGACAGCAAAATAAGATATTGTATGAATGTGAAGAAGTTAACTCTGACTTATTATTATTATTTTATTATACTCTTTATTATTTCTTATTATTTTCATTATTATTTAACATATTATATTTAATATAAGAGCTAACTCATTTTTCATGTTTTCTGTCTCATCAGTTAGAAATTATGGAGTTATGGACTGGAAGTCAATTTTCCAATGAATTCTCCTGGTTGAAAATGTTATCTACTCTAAATCATTTCTACTGATCCGATGTGAGAATATAAAAATGATCTCTTCTCAATGTTTTATATTTGATGCATAATTAATTGTAAAGAGGATGACATGAACTGATTACTCTGTAAATTAAGAAACTTGAACTTGTTGCATAACTTGTGTAAATGAAACAAGCTTGAGACTGAAAATCACTATGATATAAGCATGTGCCAAATGAGATGTTGAGCTGTTTTGTATTGAATGGAGCTGATTAGTGACTTCTGATTTTCTTATAAGATTGACGATTGCTTGAGTTTGCACTGGAAAGTTGAGGTAGTAGATTTAATAGCATTTACAGCTATATTTATTATTGTTTTGAATATTTGGATTTTAGAATTTTGATTAAACAAGTTTTATTGATAACTTGTTTTGTACTTTATTATTGTTTAAATAAAACAATAATAAAATACAAAACAAGTTATTTCTTTTTAAAATTTAATATTTTTGAATTTTTGTGGTTTTTAGTTTTATTTTCATTTATAGTATTGTGCTCATAGGAAGCCATATTTCAAGTTAGGATGGTTAGAATTATAAATTAATTAATTAAAAAAAATTTGAGATTGTCAAAGTTAAAATAATTTTCTGACTAATATCAGAAAATTATTTTAACTTTGGCAATCTCAAATTTGACAAAAAATATCTATAGTACTATATCTATAGTAGTCTTTTAACTCTGATGATGTCTCTGAAGGAAGGTCAAAAATGTTAATGAAGTACTGTTTTTTTGTAAGGGTTTAAGTCTAATAAATTATTTATTATAATTTACCTTTGTTTTGGAAATTCATTCAATTCATTAGTCTTAGTTTCTAACATCATTTTTGCTTTTTCTAACACTTTTTTTATACTTTAAGTTTTTTGAGTATTTTTTTTTTTTTGTTTTGTCTTATAGACATTAGTTAGTGTTTAGATAGTTGTTGTTTTCAGAATTTATTTTGGGAAATAGTAAAAAGACCTGAGCTCATGATGGACTCTGGATTTGCAGAGCCATTAAAACTTGTTAGGTTAGATTATTGTTAATTTTGAATATTGTGATTTTGCATGTTAGTGTGGAAATATACCACCGATTTTTTTTTCATTTTAAAACAAAAGATTTCGTTTCTAAAGATTACATCTTTAAAATATATTAATAGCAATGATGTAGAATAAACATTTTCTAAAAAATTATGGGACATTAATTTTTAGACTGATATAAGAGAGTGTTATTCTGTTATGATATATACAAATCTTATTTATACTGCATGTGTTAGTTGTTTTTGTGAAGCTGTTGTTTTCTATATCTCTATATGTGCCTTTGTAAATCTAGTGTTTATAGACTGATATGTATGTTGCAGTAAAAATGATTAATCTAGTGATTATGCATAATTACTTGTTATTATGTATAATCACCAACGATTATGGTAAGTGATAAGTTTTTTCATATAAAAGTTTCAACCAACCAACTTGGTTTCGTTTCAAATTCAGAATACAACTAAACACTGTAAGCAAGCAACAATTTTAATCTTGTATAACGTTTTCGGACTTTCGTTTCAATCCCTCTTGGTATAACTGTGTACTGACGAGGGACTGAAATGAAGGTCCGAAAATGTTATACAAGATTAAAATTGTTGCTTGCTTATAGTGCTTAGTTGTGTTCTGAATTTTTTCATATATTGCAAATTTATCACATTTACTGGACATTATTCATAATCTCCTGTCTAGGATGGTAAATTTGATTAATAATGCATTCTTGTAAAGCAATGTAGTAGTCTGCTGCATTTATCTTCATTTATATAATAAGTTCAGCTTTAAACAGTCAAAGAAAATAGGATCTCACTTGGTTCAAGAAATAATTGCAAATGAAGGTGTGAAAATCAGACTTGACACCCAGATAAAGAAATCTATAAAACTTGAACGTATTTTGTATATGACAAAACAAAAAAAGAGGTTATATGTCTTATTGAGATTGAAATCATAAATGAAGATTTGTTAACATCAGTTGAAAATGAAAAAATAAGTAAATATGAATTAATGGCATATGAACTTGAGCATAAGTAAAGATGACTTGGGATTAGTCCTATGTCATGGGATTAGCCCTATGTGATGACTTGGGATTAGTGGCAAATATGCCATTGGGATTAGTAGCAATGCACCAGATCCCACAATGCAGAGGGCCCAAATGCTGTTTGTCTGTACTTTCTTTACCCTTTTTTTTAAATTAACATAATAATACAATAAAAATTAAATTAAAAAAAGTAAAACATTCATTGAATCAGAGCAATGCAGCAATAGCCAAAAATATGGAAATAAAAGATGTGATTAGATTCTGCAAATTTAAATCCAATTTTAAATTTTAAATGTATTTTCTTTTGATAATTTTCAATTGTGTTTTAAATGATCAATTTTGTTTTTTTTTTAATATCTAGATAAAAATCTGATTTTTTTGTGGTAGGAGCCTGAATATTTTGCAGAGGGATAAAAATTTTAAGTTCCATCACTGCTTGTGATAGTATTGAAACAACTTATAAAAATCATATCAGGGCTATCAATTTGCCCCTAAACATAGAAGCATATAGCCAGACTCATATCCTCAAGAAGAGTCTGGAAAGCATTTTCAAATCATGAATTTGGTGAGGAAGGTGGGGAAGACAACATTAAAAACATATTAAAATGGTTAGAAATAAAGTTAAAAGCAAATTAGTGCTAAGAGGCTGTTATATTTAAGTGAAATAACAGTAACCCTATAATTAAAGTATTAATAAAAACAAAAAGGTGGAAATTTCATGATATCAAATTATGATCTATATTCTGGGAATTAAGCAAAAATTGCTTTAAAAGTAATATATTCAGTAACGTTTATCAAATTTACTAAATTCATTTGGGAATTATACATAATTGCTGGTAAAAGTGAGAAATTCTGGTAAATTATCAAATTTACCAACTTCATTTGGGAGCTATGTAAAATCGCCAGTAAAAGTGAGAAATTTAGTGAAATTTATCAAATTTACCAAGATGATTACTGATTATGCATAATCACCAATTAATCACTTTTACCATTATATATATATATATTCTATAGGATATCTTGATTAATAATGCCAGTGGCAGATAGAATAATTAAGATAATATATTAGATGTGAGCATTTTATTTCTGTTTCACTGATCCTATATTCTATTAATAAATCTGTAACAAGGATCCTTGATTTATTATGGAGATACATTAAAAACTTTTAATCATAATTCTAAACATCTTTCATTGCATTATTCTAATTTTGTACAACTAGTTTATAGTCATTACAGTAATTAAAAAAAATAGCTTGAAATTGTAGATGTTAAAACAGTATTTCATTAAAATTTTTGAAATTTTTTTCAGAGACATCATCAGAGTTAAAAACATTAGTCAGAAAATTATTTTAACTTTGGCAACTCAAATTTTTTTTTTAATTAACTAATTTATAATTCTAACCATCCTAATTTGAAATATGGCTTCCTATGAGCACAATACTATAAATAAAAATAAAACTAAAAAAAACCACAAAAATTCAAAAATATTAAATTTTAAAAAGAAATATGATATAATAATGTTGAATAATGATTATTAATTCCTTACAACTAAGAAAAACATTGTCAGGATTTATATAAAACTACATAACAAAAGTGAAAAGTACATAATTATAATAAATGTTCAAACAGACTGCACAACAACACAAAACTATAATTAATATACTCAGAAGCCTTTGACTGCTAGAGGGTTTCTGAGTATATTAATTACATAATTATATTTGCATACAAAAATTAATAGCAAAAACAAACAGTAGTAAAGAACAGATAGTCTCTCCTTCCTCCTAATAG
>WUQG02021725.1:0-11397 GCA_011317285.2 Androctonus mauritanicus | reverse complement strand
AGCTGTCGAAAACGTTTGACCAAATAAAATGTTTTTCAGTCAACTGCTATTAGTGCTGTTTATTGAATTTAATATTTTATATACCCCAGCTTAATCTTTAATTGATCTACTTTCTTTATCATTTTAATTTTGTTCCATACAGTAGGGTTTCTTCTAGTTGGCACTATCATGTTATATTGTTTTTATAGAATCTCTTAATTTTATTAAACATATTATAATGTAGTATATTCCCCATATATTTCACTTCTAATATTTGTTTTTGTTTGCATAATATTTTCTTTTGACTTTATTAATAATTTTAATAACTTGTTTAAATATTATATAATGCTAATAACATTATTAAGACTTGCATAAATTGAGAAATGTCTAAACCTGCAAGTACAGCCATTTCTTAATTTAAGCAAATAATTAGTAAAGAAGTTTTTGAATAACCCAGAAAAATAAATTTTTTTAATAAAAATTTTTGAATTAAAAACTTCTGGAGCTAGATAACTATAATAATTGCATTTATAGAACATTACAGTACCATATTATTCCTTGACTGAAAAAGAGAGAATGCTGCTTGGAATGATATCAAACCAGTAATATGATACTTAAGATCAATAAACAATATACAAAAACAAATAAATTAAGGAATATGAAGTTTTAAATATTATAAACTTGCATATTTATCCTTGTAATCTACAAATACAGTAGATATTTATGATCTATATCTGAAAAAAAATAAAGTTACAGAAAATATTTTATGGATAGTCAAATTTACATAAGCTGAGTAGTATTACATAAGTCAGGAGATGCTGTAATATTGTTTCTCATGCCAGAGAACAACACTACTACTTGATATACAATCCTGCTGTAGAGGTGTTACATAAAATTAACTCATATATAATTTTATTTTTTTAGTATATGAGATCATCATATTTTTTATCAATGCTCTGACATTGAAGGTAATTTTGACACTACATTAATTATCCATTTAAAAATGGCAGCCAAAATTCAAAAGATCCTCTTAATAATTTTTGAATTATTTGATTGAATTTTATAAAAGTTGACAGGATGGTCAAATAACTAAAATCTAATCTGATATAATATTTATTAATTCTGTAGTTCAATCATTTGAAAAAAAAATATTTCAATCTTTTGAAATTTCTTTGTAATAACTATGGAATTATTTAATAAATTTTTTTTTATGTTATTCAAAGATGATTTTGATTACATACATTTTAATTGCTTATTTTTAACTATTCCAAAATAAAGGGCACATTCAGAAGCAAACAATTATTGTTGTTTTTCACTGCTATGCCTTTGGAATTTTTATCCAATCTTTTTAGTTTTTTTAATGATTGTTATTATACAATATATTGAAAAGTTTAGGTTAAAACCCTAATAGTAATATTTTGAAATATTTTACTTTATTTTATTTTAAAAAGAAGTAAAATTTTATATGAGCTGCTTTCATGTAAACAACTCAGCAGCAAACTGTATTTTAAGTAGTTATATTGTCATTAGATTATTGATCTATAAATATTGAAAAGTTTACAATATAATGATTGGGCCAATTCAAAAAATGCAAATGAGAGAGCTGGATAAAAAGTGTTTTCCCTTGTTTGTTACCATTGTAACTGAGAACAGTTCAAAGAAAATCAAAAAGAGACATTTTTACCATTATGCCACCAAGAAGACATCTGGATGATGCAACATGATGATATGTTCTTTGGAAGACTATAGGCTGGTCAATCCATCATTGAAATAGCATGTTCCATTGGTGTTACCATTCTGTAATCTCACATTTATGGCACAGTTCCAAAGCACAGAGACAGTCATCAGAAGACCTGTTTCAGGTAATCCTAGAGGGTTAATCCCTTCCAACAGTGGCTATTTGTGTTAACTGGCAAGACAAACCATCAAGCAACAGTATCTGTTCTATGGGCATGCCTTAGTAAGCTGTAGAAAACCCTGTATCAACAAATACTGTACATAAGAAAGGCCTCTATGCACAATGACCAGTAATGTGCATGCCATTGCAGGCTAGGCATAAGCATGACCAATAACGGTAGTGTGACAGTTTGGGTAGACTTTTCCTCGGATGAATACACCAATTACCATGTGTTTGCAGGTGGCAATGTGACAGAAGTGATATAGTGGGATAAGTTCTTGACTCCTATGTCAGATCCTATGCAAGCACAATAGAGCCAATTTTCTTTTAATGGATGATAATGCCTGCCCAAAGAGAGCATGATTGGTGGATGAGTATCTCTTGGAACAAGATACACAATGATGTGTTGGCCAGCATACTCTCCTGACCTTAATCGTATAGAGCAGCAGTTCCCAACCTGTGATATGCAGATCCTTACAGGTGCATGGCAGAGGAAATGGGAGTATGTGAAAATAATATTGTAATGGTAGAAAACAGCAAAAAAGGAGTTAAAAAATAAAAAAACAAAATCAAATATAGAATTTTAATTTATAAAGAACTTATTTTGAAGTTGTTGCTAGACTTGCCCACCATTAGTCATATCATATGACTATGTATGTGTCCTTCTCTTGCCAAAACTATCATTTTGAAAGCAATCTATCATTTCAATGTTCAATTGAGCTGCTGGATTGGACACATGGAAATGCTTTGGCTTTCCACTCTGAAGGACCCGAGTTTGAATCCTGAATCCCACCTCTTGAAAATATTTTTCATGAAGTCTGGGCCTGATCCATTGATCTGTCCTTCACAATCTGGCTGACCTCTCCATAGGAGTGGGTAGCATGTGGAAGGATGCGAGAAGGAGTAACAAAAAGAAGCAATACTCATAAATGGAAATCCTAATCAAGGAGTATGTGAGAGAAAAACATTGAAAATTGCTGCTATAGAGCATGTATGAGATATTCTTGAAAGAGCTGTAGCTGCTTGCCAACAATCCTCCAGCATATTCCAAGAACTGCCAGCTGCTCTTAAATAAGAGCAACAATTATTGTCCTCTTGAAAATTTTATACGAGCAACAATTATGCCCTCTCGAAAAGAGTGTATGAAAACAACATATCAATTAAATGGGATGAAGCATGACTGATTAAGACAAACATTAACACCAACAACTTACCAATAGCGGAAACAATATAGTTCCACAAAGGAGGACAAAATATAAAAATAATAAATGATAAAGAGTCAGAATCTATTCAAAAGCCCTGGAAGTATCTATTAACGAAGCGATGTCACCCCCACCCCCATTTATAAAAAAAAGAATAATTAACAATGAATTGCACTTCAATGGACTCGTATGACAAAAATTAACAATGTTACTGAAGAAATTTATGTATGTTATATACCCTCTTTTATTTATATATTATTTATACACAAAAGAAAAAACGTACAAATAATTTACCACAAATAATATACTGTAAAATTAGTGTTTTATCACTATGCACACGTGAATTTAAATTTTAAATAAGTTAAAGAATAACTCCCATAAGTATTCTGGAATGTTCGTTTAAAATCTAGAATTCTGTAAGCTGAAGATGGCAATAAAAATTTAGCCAAAAGCACTATGAAATAATTAAATAGTAGTAGTTATTTTTCACGTATAGGTCTGCTCACTAGTGCTATAGTATGAAGTAGATTTTCACAATTATTGTCTTAAGAACAACTTGATTGACTCATTGAAGGCATGAACTGTCAGTGCCAAGCATGCATTCATGCCTCAAAGATGATATATTTCATATTAAATCATTATTCTGCATTCTTTGTGTGCACCCCATAATGAATCACAATGGGAAAAATCTTGTAAATCATTTTTTTTCCTTTGTTATTAAGAAGACTAAGATATTGGACAAAAATGTTTTTTGTTATTAAAAATTTATTTATTTTAAAAAGGTTTAATTACTGCATGTAGTGCTAGAAACCATGGTTATTTTAAGATATTGTAAAATTATAAGCAGAGTTTTAAAAATTTTTAAATATTCATTTGGTTGGTTGAAGAATATGCTAAGTAGATTATTAATATATAAGTTCTGATATTTTATGATTTATTTATATTTTGAATTCAGTAGTGTAAAAGACAATCTAAACTTATGAAGATCCACACTTTCATAGAGATTTCCTGATTTAAAAGAAAAATATACTGATCAAAGAAGATAAAGGAATAATACAGGAATAAGAGCATTTTTCCTCTAATTTCATCATTTATCATACATAAAACACATATATGTGCTTATTAGATTAGTTTTAGTTAATGAGTTAGGTCTGATTTGAATCCTTCTTGAAAAACTGGAGGTATGGGATTTGAATTTAATCCAGATCCTGCAAGTTGATAAGTGACTATTTTACCATACGATTTATTATGTATAGTCTTTAATGTAACTATTTTTAATGTTATGCATTTTGAATACAACTATTACTACAGTGTATGCTCAGATATACATTTATTTTGACTTACATAAGATTTTTCTGAGTGATCCAGTTGTGTAAGATGAGGATTTTCTGTGTTATATATATTAATTTAATATGAATTAAATTTCAAATAATTGATAAATAATCATAATTATTTTTATTCATCTTAATTTTTTTTTTAATATATATTCAAAACAAAATAATTTATAATTCAAATTAGTAATTCATATTTCGCCTAATTAACAGCATTTTATACATATCATATAAGTTTTAAATATTTTCTGTATAGAAAACTTTAGATATTAATAAGATATGGCTGACAATCATTATTTTCATTTGATAATTGTCAATTTATTCAATCTAAATGATATTTTGTTTCAAATTGAAAAATTCTGATGAAACTGAAAGGTTCTAGTAAAACTAAAAACAAAAGTAAAAAGACTGTTGTTTAAAATAATGAATAATATAAAACAGAAAATTTATGTTAAATATAAGTAGTCCATGACTTAGAATAAGAATTCCAAGAATTTTGAATCTCACCACTGTATGCTAAAAATGCCAAAATTTGTGGATGTTCACTATCAATATTAATTATTACACTCCACTTTTTCATAATAAACTTAACAAATACAAAAATATGAGATCCAGACACAAAAAGAGTGCTTTCTATATATTAGACCATCAGGCCAGTGAATCAAACCCTGGTCAACTGCCTTGACAAATAACAGAATTTATCAATGACACTGCTGTTATAAGTACAAATTGATTATAATTAAAGACAGTCATAGGTCAAGGACTACATGCATAAATAATAAACAAATCTATAATAAATATCAAATTTAAAAGGATAACATACTCTCTTAAATCTGCACCACAATCTGCACACATATCTTTCATAACTGTAGGATGTGTGCATGTTTGTAACTGAAGAAGAACATATCTGAAATTACAAAAATTACTGCATGAGAAAACATTAAAATTAAATTTTCAATATATTTTGTTATGAAATTCTACATATTTATAACTAAATCTTAATCTAGAATATTAAAAAATTTCTTGAGTGAATCCATAATTTACAGCATTATTTTAGTTTATTAATAGAATTATTATTTATTCAAAAATATACTAAAAGATAAATATAAAACAATCTCAATTACAGGTAAACCCTGCTTTATGCTACTTTAATCAATGCAAAATTCAGTTACTGTGATTTGGAAAACTGTAACCATTTCTGTTTTACACACACAACAATTATTCAATTATTGTGAGATATTTTTCTATTTAAATTTCTGAAAATATTATTAGTACATTTAGCAACACTGAGTGTGTGCTTGTCACAGAAAGGTTCAGTTTATACTAGACAAACATGTTATCAGTGACAGTGCACTTCTGACAAAATCTTTTCTCAACTTGCATATTTATTGATAATTTATAAAATACAGTATAATTAAATATGAGGGTCAGTCAAATGAAAACTGCAAAAATGTTTTTAAAAATAATTTATTGAGTGAATGAGAAACATCTGCATCATTTTTCTACATGTCCCCATGCTCAATACAAGTTCTCCAACACTTACAAAGTACCTGAATTCCACTACACAATAAGTGAAGAAGCACTTTTGATTTTAATAAATCCTCTTCAGCTTCACAAATCATTTGTGATTTGTGAAGCTGAAGAGGATTTATTAAAATCAAAAGCACTTCTTCATTTATTGTGTAGTATGATTTTCTTTATATAAAATCAGTCCTGCCTTAGAGCTATTGATGACTTTGCATACTTATTCTCAGGCAGTGTTAGTTCTCATCGCCTATCTCTGTACCTGAATTCCTGTGGAAAAAATACTTTTGGTTGGTATTGCAAGCAGTCATGCACCACTTGATGTACCTCTTCATCTGATCAGAACGTCTTCCCCCTCCAATGTCTCTTTGAGGGTCCAAACACATGATAATCATTGAAGAGTAAGGAGGATGTGGCAGACTCAAAATACAAGTCTTCAATGATGGCAACTGTTGCACAGGCAGTACAAGGCTGAACATTGTTATGTTGCAAAATAACACTTGTAGACAGCAGTCCATCTCACTTTGTTTTTATTGCAGGTCTAAGATGGTTCTTCAGCAGATCTGAATAAGAGGCACTAGGATTATGTCTCTCTAGACATATACTGCTCCAAAATTATGCCTTTTTGCTCAAGAAGGTAAGTATAATCTTTCCTGCAGATGATTATGTCCAAAACTTTTTTGGTTTCAGGAATGAAGAATGACACCATTCCATACTTGCTCTCTGTTTCTGGGATGTGGCAGTAGATCCATGTTTCCTCCCCAGTAATGAGTCTATCAAAGAAAGTATCACCTTGTTCAAAGCCCCACACAAGTTTTTCACAGATGTCAACATGTTACTGTTTTAGCTGACAGCAGAGCCAACACTTTATGAAACTGCAGCACATCATTTCATTTACAGACATTGATGATTTTCCCTTATTAATGCTTTAACAGCTGCAATACTCTCTGGTATCACAACTCAATGTGCTTGACCCAGGCAAGGAACATCTTTCACAGATGACATACCATCTATGAATATTCTATTGCACTTATACACTTGCTACTATGATAAACATGCAGCACCATATTGAGCTTTCATTCTATGATGAATTTCAATAGGTTTTACACCTTCACTTATTGAAAATCGAATAACAGAACACTGTTCTTCTTTGGTGCATGTCTCAAGTGAGTGGCCATCTTTACACAGCTACTATGATGATACTTGTTCATCTGCATTTTGCTGCCACTTACTGGACATTCCTTACAGGGTACAACTTACAGGGTAGTGGCATCAAATTTCAAATTTTTATTACAAGTTTACGGTTTTCATTTGATTGACCTTCATACGATGATAGAAAATTATTACCATAGCTTTTAACCATTTTTATTTATAGCTTTAGTTTGCAGGTCAAGTTTGTAAACATTCATTGTCTTCTATTAAATAAACTTTGTGCTAGATTAAATTAGTCAGGAGAGGGTGCAAAAAGAAAACAACAAAAGGGAGGAAAAAACTCAATCCTAACATGAATAGAAGAATAGAAATCTGAAAAAATATAAAAAAAAACAAATTGCTAGCTACATGAAATTATATAATGAGAAAAAAATTAAAATCTGTTCAATCAACTTTGAATAAATAAAAACACAAAAAACAAGCTTCAAAGCCGAACCGAAAACTTTTTATTTAAAGTACTTTTGGGTTAAAACCCATCATCAGTAAATACCCATCTGATGATGGGTTTTAACCCGAAAATACTTTAAATAAAAAGTTTTCGGTTCAGCTTTGAAGCTTGTTTTCTGTGTTTTTATTTTGTTTCCCAAACCTGGTCTCTGTTTACTATTAATATAGAAAATAATAATTTTAAAAAAGATCTCTTTTTAATACTAGAAAGAATTTTTTACTCAATAATAATGCGAAAAATATGATTACAAATCAAGTTCGGGTTGTGGTTTTATGCTATATCAAAAATTCCGAA
Source organism: Androctonus mauritanicus (assembly GCA_011317285.2). Taxonomy (NCBI): domain Eukaryota; kingdom Metazoa; phylum Arthropoda; class Arachnida; order Scorpiones; family Buthidae; genus Androctonus; species Androctonus mauritanicus. The sequence continues at coordinate 3,510 of WUQG02021725.1, read as the reverse complement.
AAATTTTAAACTGATTTATTGATTTTATTTTTTAATAAACTTCTTTAATTTGATTAAAAATTATTCACGTTTGTTGAGAAATATCATTTTTTCCTATATCTTTATTCGATAATTAAAAATTTTTTTTTAAATTAATATTTTTGACACTCCTCGTGCAAAAAATTTAATAAAATTTTCAATATTCCTCATATTGGGAAATTGTAAGCTATATACCATGTTTATATATTATACATATGATGAATATATTTAAAAATCAAACTAGTAGTATCACTGCTTTAGCACATATGAAAAGAATCTTTAGTGGAATTAACAGAATTTCATAATGGAATATCCAAAAAATTTAAAAAAAAAAATTAATATGCACATTAGTTATTAAATTATAGAATGGTATTAATAAAATGAATAAAAAAAAAAACTATTACATAATTAAATTGCAACTTTAATTTAATGATAAGCAGACTGATAATATTATCATATCTATGTTTTTAATTATTTAATCTCATTTTTTTTAATTAATTAATTAATGATTTGTCTAAATAATATATTTTCTATTCTATGAATGCTAAAAATGATCTCAATAATGAGAATTCTTTGCATAAAAAAAATGTTATTAGTGATGGGATGAAAGATAGAATGCTGTAATTCAAAAATAATTTTTTTTATAATCAATCATTCATAAATTATTCAATACTTGAAAATGTGTCAAAAATCAAAGCATTAAATGCATTTTATAGAGATATTATTCCTTTGAATAATTTAAACTAGGCTTATGAAAGATTACAACGCATTACTGTATATAAAGTAGCGCACAAACTTTATAGTTAATTATTGCTTAAGTTTGCATTCTTTTTTTTTAATATAAAATTATGGAGAGTAGTTACCTGGGTGTATTTAACTTGAGGGTTTCTATTCGGTGCCATTTCAACAGCGAGTCGACGGTGTGAAGTTAACTGGTGACTACAGATAAGCAACTCGTGTACTTTCCTTTTATAGAAGGTTGCAACCTCGACCTTCGTGATTAAACAACACCAGACGTTGCGGAGATAAAATGCGACAGTAACTTTTTAAAAAACAAAAAAAAAAAACCTCTTTACAGCGTTTTATCGAAAATTTTCTTGCGTAAAAATTATTCCTATCAACCGAAAATTTTGTTATAAATTCAGATGTTAAATGCGAAATGCATTTAATCGATTAAAATATCACCAAAACAAAATTGCGTCTTATATTTTTCCTTAATTAAAAAAAGTTTTGCGAGATAATGCTTAAACAAATTAATAATTTTATGGATTGGATTTTTAAATATCTTTTTTTTTCAAAAATTATAACATTTGATGCAACTATAAACCCGTCAATGATTAATTACTGCTTAATTACGCTACCATCGCAGTTATGTAACTGAATATGTAGTCAACGTGCGAAGTACACGTATATTTGTATTATATTGCGTTTTATTATTTTCATAATCATCCTGTTGCAAACATGTTTTGTTAGAATTTCTAAACGTTTAATCTTATTCAAAAACATTAAAAAAAAAACAGGAAAATGTTGAAAATCACGCTATAATATATTAGACTTGCGAAGAGGAAACGTAAAAAAAGGGGATGTTGTAAGGTTGATGCACTCGTTGGAAGATCGGATTTTGTATGAAGAAATAAGTATATCCGACGAAACATATTTAATTAATAAAATTTAACGTTAACGATGATATAAAATGATAAAAATTTTTAATATAAATGAAGTATTTATCATATTCGTAAACTGATAATTTTAATGTTGAAACCATATTTGCGATATTATTATAATAACGTTGCTATCAACGTTTATTCTTAATAACATTTTCTGATGTTATATAAATAATTCGTCGTGGAATATGATATTCAGATATTGTATCGTATATGGAAAATGAATTATTTTCTTGTATGACGAACAACAAGAGGAACTAGGCCTACTACAAGAGGAAGCGTAATTTAAATCATACTATCAGTTGCAATTGATAAATTTAGGTTAAAGTGAGATGTCAAGATAGATTAATTAATAAATCTATTCCTGCTGAATATATATCCTGCTTCCTAATATAGGAAAACGTGTGCTTCGTATCCTCCGAAAGCGCAGTAAGACCTGCTTTTAGACTCCCACTTATCCGTTCTCGCTTTAACCGGCCACATTTTCGTCCAGCTACGAGCAGAAATAAAAACGAAAAAAAAAAAAAAAAGAGTAATTCATTCCAGAAGGAAAGAAAGTGTTTTAAAATTACGATATGTCGAATGTCAAGATAATTCAGCTGCTGTTTAGATAATTCCTATCAAGAATTTTTGATAGGAATTATCTTCAAAAATTTGAGTTAAAATAAGATGTCACCACGAATAGGGTAGAATCCTAGAATTAATAAGCCTATTCATGGTGTATATATATATATATCCTGTTTCCTAATATAGGAAACGTGAGCTTCCTATCCTCCAAAAGCCTAGTATGTAAGATCTACATTTAGACTCCCTCTTAGACTCTCTTTTGCTTGAAAACGAATTTAAATCATAATAGTAAATGAAGATTACCGATTTTTTTATCTAAGTATACGCTACTTAGATAAAATTTATAGATTGTATATTGAATAAGTAAATATATATATTTATTTACAACCTATAAATGATATTTTACGTGTGTTTTCGGATTAACCGGCTATTTGTTTATCCGACTTGAGAGCCAATCCCATAGGATCCGGTTAATAGGGAGTCTAATGCATATCTTAAAATGATAATGTTTAAAAAAATCTAGAGAGATTAGTTGTTAGAAGCTGGAGTTCGGATATAGAAATCTTAAGTCTAGATGGTAAATTATAATAAAAGAATATAATAAATGTGAATAAAATGAAAAATCTATACAGTATTTTAATAAAATTAGAAAATATTTTCAAATTTAAAGACGTTTTTAATGGTTTACAATTCTTTTCATCTAGAAATTAATAAGCGATGAAGACACTCGAAAGAATATCATGAATTGTTGAAGTTATCCATGACTTCTAAGATATGGCTGCATTAATACTTTCAAACTGAAGTGCTAGCATTTTAACATTGCTTCAATTTTTTTTAATAAATAATAATTAATTTATGATTTTCTAGTACCGTTATTAAATTATTTTTGGATATTTTTCATAACATGAATATTTTCAGATGCACTACTAAGTTCCTTGTATACTACTAATCATAAGCCATCATCACACTACACTGAAATTGAATTTTATACGTTTAATCAAGCTCAAATTATATCATTCGAACAAAATAATTGGTTTCTATAATTTTTCATAACTTTATATGGTAGACAGCGCGGACCTATAGCTTTCGAAGCCCGGAGCGGAAATCCTCCTGGGGCTCCCTAATTGGAATGATCACCATACAAAATGTTATGCCCTTTTTTATATTCCTACATATAGGGTACACATACAGGAAAACCTCGCTTAGTACGGTTAATTGGTTCCTGTAAAATACCGTATTAAATGAATCCGCACTGAGTGAA
>WUQG02021714.1:0-11397 GCA_011317285.2 Androctonus mauritanicus | reverse complement strand
GAAGGGCTTGTTTGGCCCCGCCACTTAGTATTCTAAGTGAATGGAAAGTGGCGTCATCTGTTGACAAAAAAAAAAAACCATCCGATGCGACTGGAATCAATCTCAATAATTTTTAGTTTTTAATGAAAAGAAAGTTATCAATATTTGTGTATATTGACAGTAAAAAAATATTTATTATGCTAGAAATATTTAATACTGTGTTGAAAGAAGTGTTTATAAACCTTATTTGTCAATTTGTATAACGCTGTTTGATCTTTATTTAATTTAAAAACCACGAATTAAAATTCTATTGTGTGATATTTAGATTATATACATGATGTCTTCTAATGATTAGATAAAATTAAAACGTGAATTTTTTACATAAAAATAATGAAAAAAGTTCTTATAAACATAGACCCCATAAACGCCGCATTTAAAAGAAATAAGCACATTTTTCTAATAGTGCTTTCTCAAAGATCATAAAGAAAACATGTTTTATTAATAAAGTAAATTAAGAAACAAACTTAACGTTATAGTTTAATATTTTCTTACTCTTTTCCATTTTAAATTTTATAATGCCAATTTTGTTTTTAAATTTACTTTATTAATTAAACAGTTGTTTTATTTTTCTTTAAAAAATGCTACTATTAAAATGTTCACATTTCTCTTAAATACGCTGTTTATGGACCTATATTTATAAGAACTTTTTCATTATTTTGATGTAAGAAATTCATGATTTGATTTTATCCCAACCATTAGGGAATATCCTGTATAAGCTCTCTAGATTAACATGTTGCACATTTTACTCTGTTATAGCTTAACTTCTTTATGCGCTAATTTTACTTAATGTGACCATTTTTCAATTAGGTGTGTAGGTGCATTGTCAGCTAGAGCAACATACACTTTTGACAGCCAATCAAATCTCCTGTATCCTATATAAGCTCTCTCTTCCTGGAATATCCTGTATAAGCTCTCTAAATTAACATGTTGCACATTTTACTCTGTTGTAGTTTCAGCCCTCTTTATGCGCTAATTTTACTTAACGTAACCATTTTTCTGCAGATCGGTGTGCAGGTGCATTGCCAACTAGAGTAACACATCTTTTGACAAAAAATTAAATATTTTTTTCCTTGATACTGTCCTGTTCCTGTGGTATATTCCTGTTATTATCGACCCTTTTTTTATAAATAATTTGTCAATATGATGACACCTTTGCTGTCCAAAACATAGACAACATGAGCTTGCTTGACGAGCTTCCCGTTTCCATCGTTTCACACTCTCATATTATGGACATTCCTCACCATACACAGTTGATATCTCTTCGTGAATTCTTTGTGAAGTTTTTCTTTGAAGATGAAGAAACTGTATGACCCCTCAATACTCAATTTTGTCCAGGCTGACACCTTCTACTATCATGCTTCTAACTCCAGTCAAACAGAGCTTGTTAAAACAAAAAAAGGCATGCATATTAATAAGAAAGTAACCAATCATTTTTTACAATTACAGATCTTTAACACACGGACAACATGGTGAGAGTAAGAATTTTTTGGCTTCCTCTCGTACTTATACCATCCATAACAAATACATTAATCAATAACGAATAAATGAACGTAAGGCAGATAATTCACACAAAGTTTGTGTCCTTGATTAATAAAGCATAGGTATTGAGTCACAATACAAAATGGAGTTCCTGCAGTGGATCGCAATCAAAAAACTAGGAAAAACGCTGAATTATACAATACGACTTGAGTTACAGTGGCGTATCAAGAGGGGGGGCGGAGGGGGCAGACCGCCCCGGCCTCTGATCGGAGAGGGGCCTCCGAAGAACCTTAATTTTAAGTATAGACTATGTACCTATATGTAGGAATATAAAAAAGGGAATTTGCATTCTATCGGAGGATGATTACGTATAAATGTGTTTTTTTGTTTTTCAAATCATTTTAACTATTTAATTTTGATTAAATAAATGTTAATTATATATTTATGTTGACATTTTGTATGGCGATCATCCCAATTAGGGAGGCCCCAAGGAGAATTCCGCCCCGGGCCTCGATAGCTGTAGGTCCTCCACTGCTTAATTAATCATACTTTTGAACAGAATATACTGGACCTATATATCTTTATATCTTAAAAAATCTAATGTTTCAGTCTCTATACAATGCAAATTTTAAATAAAATTTATTTCGATTCAGGAGTTCTATTAAAGGACAAAAATAGCCTATTTTATAGTTTTTACATTAATCTATTGTTTTAATTTATTGAACTTTTGTTTGAAAAGATAAACCGGATAAAAAGACTTGTTTTTGTTATCTATCTAAAATGATAGATAAAAATCTGTGCGCGCAGATGAGTCATTGCTCAAACGAACCGGTTAAAATACTGTATAAACTATCCATATCGTCATGCATTCCCATGATTGCGCAAGTGAGCCATACCTCTTTTTATATGTCTACGTCAATACTTCTATTTATTGAACAATAAATGATTAAATATTGGGATCTAACTCCTACCAAGTAAGCAATGTGAGTTGAAGCAAAACGCACAAATTACAAGTACGAGTTAAATTCTTGGAATTATATTTCACCATAAAAATAATTTCGATTTGAATGATTTAAAATTAGAATTATTTACACTTTGCTATCGTTTAAAATTAAAAATTGTGCAATTGAATAAACAAATTTAAATTAGTGTATATATAAATCAGTGTCGTCGGGACTTGTACGCCCGGATAAGTTTTGAAGTGGTGAGCGTTTATTACATTTTAATCTAACATTTAAAATTCATATATAAAAATTTGACGGTAGGATTGCATAGATTGCAAAGCCTGGAAAAAAAGGGTCAAAAGGGTTAAGGTATGTAAAATATCTCTAATAAACTAGGAGTCAAAGGTCAAAGGTTAATGAGACATAGAGGCTGAAAGTTTCACAGTGCATATAGTTTGATACTTGTGCTTCGCTTCGCTACATTGTGGAGCGTGACGCGCCCGGTTTCCTTGCTATGCTACGTAGACGCGTTTATATCTCGTTAACCTTTGATCTTTGACCCCTAGTTCATTAGGAATATTTTGCATGTCTCTACCTCCCCTATCGATCGATACCATTTTTCTGAGCTTTTCAATGTATGCAATCTTACCAATTTGACAGCTGCTAATTTTCTTTCAGATTTTAAATTTTGGTGTAAGTACAATGTCGTTTCTTTTTTCTAAATTTTATTTATAATCATATAAAATTTTTAAAAATCAAATTATAATAAATAGGAAGATATTAATACACGTATAACTTTTAATCAGATGCGAAAAACTCATTTGACTTTTCCAAATGGTGATAACGGTAGATGACGTTTTTTGTTATTGCCATGAAGACTGTTTCAAAATGGCTTCGGCCGCTTCGGGTCTGGGCGGTCTATCGTGCGGCCAGTTAATACGGACCTTTGAAAGGTTATTCGAAGATGCTCAAATAACTGGTGAATTAAAGCTTAGTGGAAAGAAATTGAAGGAGTTCCCTAAAGTAGCTTGTAAATACGATTTGAGCGATACTGTTGTTGTAGGTAAGTATCTTTTCTATACAATCTTACATCAATTAGCTATAGTTACACAATATGCATACTGAATTTTTAATATACAAAAATAAAAAAAAAGTAGTTGATAAATTAGATCAAGGATAAAGGCAATTGGATAAGGTTGAATTCATTTTATATATCAAATCTTCAATTATCTTTTAAAGTTAATTGTGTCAAAACAATAATTTTCAATATTTGAATTGCATAAAATTAACTGAGTTATCTGTAAAGACATTATTTGATTTATTATTTGGCTATTAAGTTATGATACTAAAACAATATCATATAGAGTAAAGAAATGTATACTTATATGACCTAATTCTTTTGTTTATGAATGATTTCTTTATGACAGATTAATTCATTTTGTTTTTATAAAAATATATACTCTTTATTATAGATTTAATACTTCTAACAATTTTTAATCAGCATATCAAATATTTTTTTGCTGCTTATTTTTATTTTATGTATATTTATTGTATATATATTTAATATAAACAATTATAAATGATGAAAAAATATATAATAAATATATATTTTTAATATATAGCATTATTTATAAATGAATATAAGAGTGATTACTACTATTTTTAAATTTTAAAAAGTTTTTTAAAATTTATTTTGACTGTATAAATATTTGTTTAACTATTGTACAATTCAGAATTAAATAAACAGAACAAGTCATTCACCAGATATTGATTTAGGATGGAATAAAAGTGCAGTATAACTAGTGGTATTGTAAACAAACAAAATTTAATAGAAAGCAATAAGCACTTTTAGTCTTATCAGATGGCCTTTTTCAAGCTACTAAGTTTGTGACTGCTGCACATGTGGATTACATCCTAAAACAATTTAGAACAGTTTGAGTGTAGTTGGAATAGACAAAAAGAATGATTTTATTTTTCTCTGATTCACATTTTCAATTGCTTCCCAACTTAAAAAAATATCCTTATTTTTATTCTGAATTTTTTTTTATGATTACATTATATAAATCTATATATATTAAAAAAAATGTTCTACTTTCCATTGTCTTTATTTATTGTTACAATTTATATACGGTATATAACTGGTTTGAATTAAACAAGTTAAAATCAGGAAAGGATTTGAAAGCTCAAAAAAAAAGTACAACATTAATAATATCCAACTTGTTGAATTTTTTAATCCAAGTTTTTAATGAAAATTCATTGAATATAGTTTAAATAAATTTTTTTTTAATATATCATAATCCAAACATATTAAACATCCTCTTAGAATGCATGCAAATGTCAAACATGTTCATGTTGTTTGAAGTCTACATATTGTTCTGAGATTATGTTTATTACAAATAAATTAAATTTAATAATTAAAAGTTTAGACTTACTTTTATATTTAAAAAATCTCATATTTCATTTAAAATTATTTTATTTATATATTCTTCTAATTCTGATTTAAACAATTTTAGTGAATAGATGATAGCGATCAGGTCAGATCTAAGGGAAAATATATAAATTTAAATTTTCATTTTAGTTACTGAGTAGTAATTTGAATTGCTGTATAACAAACAATTTAGCGCTTCATAATGATTAAAAAAAATATAATATAAAAATATTTATGAAGAAATTATAAATATAAATAGAATAAAAATATAATTTATTAGAAAAGATAAAAAAAAATAATTAAAAATTATTCACGCTAATTAATAATTAATGTATATTTATGCATTTGTTATATATTGATTTTTTTTTATAATTACAGAAAAGTAATTACTGTATAATAAATTTAAGATATCTTCATCTTAAAATTTAATAAATTTATATTAAGTTAATTAAACATAAATTTAAAATAGCCCACTAAATCTCTAAGTTTATTTAGTTTTAATAGAAAATAAATTGCTTTAAATTTATCACATATTATGAAAAACTATAAAAACACGGTAAATGTAAATAATAATAATAATAATAAAACTGGACATCTGTATAAGCAACTGGAAGTAATTTAGACGAAAATAATTTTGTTATTTGGTTTATTTAATCTGATATAATATATAAAACATATAACAGATTAAATAATATTGATACTATTATTGACATTGATAATTATCTAGCAGATATATAAACCAACAGTACTAATTTTATTAGCCAATTTTAAGAAATAATTAAAAAATTTAAATAAAAAGAGAAAAGATAAAATTACTGTGTGTGGGAAGAGAAGTCTTTAAGAACAAACCAGTTAATTTAAAGAAAAACTGTTTTATGTTCTTTTTTTTGTATTAAAAAACCAGATTTAAGTAATGCATATAAGTCATATTGAATATTCTAGCAGGATGAAAATATATATTATACTAAGCAATAATAATAAAATAAAAGTGATATAGGAAAACAAATTTTATTATTTATTATCTATATCAAATGTTAATTTAACATTTTAACCTGTCAAGTTAATACTTAAATAAATTATATAATGCCCCGAAGTCATCATAAATTAAATTAAGAAATCTTTGATGTTATATTTAAAATTTTATGAAAATATTTTCTAAAAAATTTATTCAAATATTATTCTTGAATAATTTCGTCTTAAAAAATTCATCAAATTTTTTTTTAGTCGTATTGACTTTTAGATTAGTATAAAAAATAAATGTTTACATTTAAATTAAAATTTAGTATATAAAAAACAAAAAAACCTAATCAAGGTTTGTTTAATAAGATTTCGTTCTGAAATAATTAAAGTAGTATAATGTTTAGCTACTATATTTTATATCAACCAGTTTTTTTCTTTACTTGATCTTGCATATTTTACACAAAAATAAATTTATATAAAAAATCAGTTTATCAAAGTAATATTTAAATACTACTGTATTTAGAATGGCTATATTCCAATAAAAAAAATGTCAATTAATAATTTTGAAACATTTATATTATAATAATATCTTAAAAAATAATACTAAGAATTAGTTCTCTTCAGTAAAATTTTAAATACTTTATTAAACATTTGAAAGATATCAAAAATTTGAAGGTAATCATTTTATAAATATTGGATTTAAAAAGTTTTAATTCATAAACAAACAAAAGTAAAAGAAAAAACGGGAAATTAAAAAATTTTTTTTATAAAATATATATATAAATGATAAAATAAACATTTTTGTAGTATTAAAAATATAAATAGTAATAAAATATTTTATTTAATATGTAATTCAAACTGACATTATTTTATACATGTAATTTTAACCATCTTATGTATTGATGATCTTTAGCATTTGTAGTTCAGTTCCTCCATAAGTTCCTCTTCTGATTGTGAAAGTGTAGAATTAGTGAGTCATCAAATATTGTTTAAATTTTGTCATTTGATCTCTCTCAATTATGATAATTCGTTTCATTTTACAGTTTTTTTAGTTATGAAGTTTAGTCTCTTAAATTTGTTATATTATACTGTATTTTATCTATATATATATATAGATGCTGATAGTCTGAATTAAAATTCAAATACTAATAAAACACAAGTAATCTGAAAAAATTTCTATACATATAAATTTATTTAAATAAAAAAAATTATATATTTTTCATTGACCTAATTATTGTTGTCGATTTTTAATGAACAAAACTTGTTGAAAGTTATATTACAGCATTAACAATTTATCACAAAACCTTTTTATATTTAATACATATGTTCACATTATAAAATAGAATTTACATTAATTAATATTAAATTTAGTATATCGGTTAATTAAAATTAAAAAGAAAGCTAGATTGGAAATTTAACAAATTTTAACCTTCTTTTAATTAAATTAAAATTTTTTTATCTAGTTTTTTCTCAATTAAAGATTATTCGAATCGTCGTCTAGGATTTAGTTATCATTTTATTAACTAATCTGTAGCCCAACATTGTTTTGTATGAAAGATTATTGCATAAGAATGAGAAAACATATAGATAAATTTATTTTTTTGTTTGGAAAAAATGTTACATAAGATTACTGATATACAAAATCAGTTGATATTATTAGTAACTTTTTTAAAAAAAATTAAAGAATAATTATTAAATTATTTCTTGCTGTATTTTTTTTTTTTAAAACTGAAACATCACCATAAAATTTATTTTTGGATTAAAAAAAAAATTCTGAAAACTAAATATTTACATTATTTCTCAGAATTTGAAAAAAAAGGTGCTAAAATAAGTAATCACTTCACATAAACACTGGGACCAGAACAAAATTAACCAAAGAAAGACTGTACTATACTGTGTGTAGATCCCTGTTTGCATTTTTTTATTTTGTTTTAATGCAAAACTAAATATTGGCATAATTTTCAGTATAAATTTATCAAAATTATTTTCGGAATAAGCGCAAGATTATTCTAATACGGTTTTATGTCAGAGTGCAAAGTTTGTAAATAATTGAAGTTTTCTGCGAATTTAAAAATTTCGTAGAAAAGTTCAAATATACAGCTGCAGATCTGCATCTATGTTTTATAAATATAAACATATTCGCATATATATATATGTTATAAAGAAAGAACACGAATTATTTAAATTATTTACATAGTTGTCTCTTGTTGCAATTTTTTTCTCCTTTATCTGAATAACGTTCTGGTTCTGATATAACGCAGTGTCAGGATATATGACTTCATTGTTAAGTTCGTAGCTTATTATTTTTTTTTTTTCTGTTTACAAAGTAAGATATTCATCTTATACATATTTATTTAAACGTTTTAACATTCAGAATATTATATATAACAATTATTTTCGTCGGTATTACTCAATCCGTGTTAAGAAACCTACTTTTAACAATGACAGTAATATGAGTGATTTTAAAAACAGGTTCTCTTATCAAGGTTTCTCCTCATCGTTTAAACGTTTGTTATAACTTAAAGTATTTTTTCTTATGACCATGACTCATAATTAATTCGTGAGAAAATTTCTTCGTTTCAAGTCGAGCGATTCACCGTTTAAAAGAAGAAAAAAATTTACAAAATGGAAGCTGAAATATTCGCTCTCGCAGCTTGATCGATAGTTAAAAAATTTTTTAACGAGTCGTAATAAATTTCTAAACAACAATCGAGTTACTTAAAATAGGTTTACGACACATTAGCCGCGCTTCTAAATAGGATTTCCAACTAAAAACATAATTTATGTGAAAAGTGGCATTAAAAAAGCTAACAGACGGTAATGGCAATCAAGCAAATTTAATGCTTTTTAAGTCAATTTTTTACGCCGCATCTTGAAGGCTGTCACGGAGTGTTTGTTGCATTAATTCACTTTAAATTTTTTAATTTTTTTATTCATCTTAAAGTTCGTTAAACTTTTTAAACCATGAAAGAAAATGAGTCACCGATAAACTAATTCGCATGTTAACTATAATTTCCGTTGTTTTGACGTTTCGGTTCCTTATCAATTTGCCGTCATTGACTTCTCAACCTTATTATGTTCATGGTTTCAGACAGAAACCAAATCGGACCCTGACGTAACGTCTTATTTAATAATAGACAGATGTCTGCATTTTTATTGTTTTGTTCCAGTTTTGATAACGATTTTCCTCGGCAGCTGCTGTATAGACGCACGAACTTTAACTATCCAGATGTTCCGTGTTCTGCGGTTTTAATGTCGATCAGTCACGCAACCATTAAAAAAAAAAAAAAAAAAATTATGTACCTTATTCTACAAGGCCGTGTTCGTTAATTACGCTGCTGAATAATAAATCTTTAATCGAAATTATCTTATTATTTGCCTCGCTAAATTAGTTTGTTTATGGTTTCACTTCAAAGATTATTAATGGAGGCATTTTTAACTACCATATAATCTAATTTTAGAACGTGTTTTGATAAGTCTTTTTTAATGTGTTCCAATGCAATTTGTTCTAATTTAACGCGATTTATTATAAAAATATATATATTTTTTCTTCTTATTTAGAATCGATGCTTATACAATATATTCTGCAATTTTATTTGAATAAAATATTGATTACTGCATGTTGAAGCTGCGTTACTGTATTCAGATAGTCAATATTAGGCAAGTTTGAAGAAAAAATCCAAGCAATAAAGTCAATATTAAATGTCATAAATGTTTTTAGCACAATATTCTTTTATTATTTTAAGATACAATAAAATAATAAGGGTTATTATTGATAATCCTTATTATATTTATTTATTTAATAATAAATAAAATTGCCATTAGTTAATGATCATTAATCCTTATTATTGATCATTAATTAATGATCAGTAATCAATTAGTGGCAATTTTATTATATAAAATAAGAAAGATCCTTAATATTTTAATAAATATTATCTTAATAAGTATCCCTATTATTTTATTATATAAAATAATATGGATTATTGATCATTAATAATCCTTAATGATCAATAATCCTTATTATTTTACATAATAAAAATAATAAGGATTATTGATCATTAATTAATGGCAATTTTTGTTTTTTACAATCGCATAAAGCAAAGGAAAAAATATAAAAAGCTGAAATGCAAAATTTTCGTGTTGTGTCTAATTCTATTTTAATTCAGTTATAAAATATTAATTCTGTTGAAAATCTCGATCGTGTATTTAATATTTGGAGACGAAATTTAGTATTTTATTTTATTTTTTTTTTGTTTTGTTCGGGATATTTTTGTCTTAAAAGGTGAATTTTAGTGTACTCTACCTCGGGAGGCTTCTAGGTATTAACGTTGCTATTTAAGAACACGGTTTTAGATGTACAGAGTTGATTCTGGAATTTGAGTTCTGCTTAGAATGTTATTTTCGAAATTTAGATATTGTGCATTTAATTTTTTTAAAGGATTATTATCTAATTTAAAAAAGAAAAAAATTATTTGACGTTAAATAGACCAAATATTCTTGTATTGATAATGATATAATTTTTATACTTAATCTGAAATATTCGTGTAATTTATATCGGATAATGTCACCAATCGTGTTATGATGTAGAATTTTAAAATTATCTCGATCGGCGGAATACGTATATGAGGTTTATAAGCATCATCGGCTTGAAAATTAGCGGGATCGAATATAAATATTCGTATGCGCGGTCTGTATTTGTCAGCTATCACGAATTCCCACGTGGATGAGTGCTATTGCACTGGTAATTTTGACGGTCCTGATTGAAAATATAATACGCTCTGAGATTAAATGGAAATTTTCACTTCAGAATAGACGTTTCGAACTTTATGCATTATCCAATGATTCGATATTTATGATTGATGATGGGCAACATTCAATAATGGTAATCGATAGACGAAACAAAAATAACCATAGAGAGTATCTTTTTTTTTTTTTCTTTAAGTAGACAACTCAAATTACTATATTTTGAATTAAGTAACAATAATTAATTCACTAAGATTTCGACGGTTGATCGATAAATTTTTATAGGAAAGTTTTTGTAGAAAAATGCTGAACATTTGATCGTTTTGGGTTTAACATATGCGTAAAATATATATATATATATCTTTTGAATTAGCGTGAAAAAGCTTTCAAAATCACATCTCAAGTATTGTAAAAAAAAAAAAAAAGACATGGATCTATCATGGCTGGACTATGATGATGATGATTGAAGTAAAGTTATATCCCATATGCTGATCAAGATCAATATTTTATTTGAATATAATAAATCTCTCTGTTTTTTAAATCTGTAAGATTTAGAGATCATTTAAATTTAATATTTAGAATATTAGTTTAGATAATAATTTTTTTTTTTAGATAAGTCTGTTTAAACTGTTAGAATGTATAAAGCTTAACTGAAAAAAATCGTTACAAAATATCAACGATACTGTTGCAAAATACGAATACAGTACTGAATGTATCTTTGGCTAGTTAAATTTATTAATATAAGTTTCATCATATATACTGTATATCATAAAATTTATAAAGTAGGAGAGTAAAGTACTACTA